>VWZZ01000068.1:172335-189800 GCA_013399095.1 Psophia crepitans
TCCCTGCCCGCCGCCCTCCAGCCGCACCAGCCCTTCCAGATCATCGTCCGCTACACCACGGCCGACGGCCCCGCCGTGAGTACCAGGGGGCGGCGGGGCAGAGCTGGGGACAGAATAGCAAACTTGGCCGTGCCCCCCGGCGCCACCCGCGCCGTGCTTTTTCCCCATTTCCCCCGCCTGCTGTAACTGACCGTCGGGGAAGTGCCCTGGCCCCGTCTCGAAGGCAGCGGGAGATGTTTCACTGTCAGCCCCTCCTTGTATGTCCCCGTTCCTCCGCTGCCCCTGTCCTCCTCCCGCTTGTCAGTACCCTCTGTCCCCTGTCCCGGCGGTGCCGGTCCCAGCGATGCTCGGACCGACCCATCCTTCCCCCACCGCCGCAGCTCCCAGGGCTGTTCATCCCCCGCCACGACGATCATTTATAAAGTTTATCGTCCTTTAATGGCGTTGCGGTTGTTGGCAAGGAGCGTGAACGTGTGCAAACTCCTGCCCGGACTGAATTCTTCAGGAACAAGTTACATGAGCTGCAGATACCAGAGTTTCCCCGTGGGTTTTGCCAGGTCCTTACAAAATCAGGCCTTGCACACCTCGGTTGATGTTCAACGTGCTGTGGTTGGGAGCTTTAAGAAGAGCAGGGGGGAATTCCACATATTCCTACAAGTTATCTGCTGGAAAAAAAAGAGGATGAGAAGTGGCCCAAAACACCCATTTCCATGTGGCCACGGGAGGTGCTTCCGTGTCTGCGGATTAGCCGCCTTCAGTACCGAGGTGCTTCGTAAAGTCTGTCACTTCTTTTAAACCCCTGGTATTTAGAAGCACTTTCTTCCTGGCCTTTTAGGTGCTGTCTAGCAGATCTCCTGGTTTTAAGAAGCGATGACAGTGAAAATATAAAGTTACCACTGGAACATCGCTTCTTTTTGTTTCTGTACGGTCTGTTCAGGTTGGGAAAACTAACACTGCTTCTCATCACGTGGTTCGTGAATCTGTTTGCAAAGGGAATGGTTTTTCGGGAGTCTTGCAGCTTGAATGCCTCGTTCTTGCCTGGTGGAATTGACCCTCAGCCTGCCGGCTTGGTATTGCTGTGGCATTGCTTAAAGCCAGTAAATGCGTGGGTCTGTTTGGCTGTCACAATGTATTTAACAAGAGCAGGAACTGGACATAGTGGTTTTATGCAAAACAACCCAATAGCAAGTATGCACCAGGCCTTTCCTTGTGGAGGTGTCACTAAATAGAATGAATTTGGATTTTTTTTCTGTCTCATTTTAATACTACGTTGAAGTGCACAAAAGTCACTTCATCCTCAGAATGATCTGGGTGGTCTTAATACATTGGCTCGCTCGGAATAGTGAGTTCCATATGGGGGTTTTATTGACAGAAGTTTCCTTTTGTGATACGGTGACCTCTTAATGTGCTGGTCCTTCCCTAAAAGTGCAAAAATGAGGTGGAATTCTGGCGTTTTTAAAATTCAGATCCACTTGTGAGGGTATTGTTCCTTTTCACCTCTGGAGCTCCTGGTTTTAATATTTCCTTGTACAATGCTGTAGTTTTTCTGCACTAAAGAGGTACATGGAAGGTGTCTTTCAGGTCCCACACTATGTTCAGAAGATTGTGTTCTTTATTCTTTTCAAGATTATGTGAAGAAACCTGCTTCGTTTGTCTGCTGTACGCCCGTTTATGGCTTTAAAGCTCATTTGGTGTGGCTGTGTGCTCTGTAACCGTTCTCTGTCTGGCTGAGCCGTACCTCCCAAAGTAGAGGATAACATTTGTTCCTCCTCTTGAACAAATGGCTTTGTTTCAGACAAGCCTGTGCCTTCTCCCGGGTTGTGCCAGCCCTGCTGCCGAAGGGGCAGACCGTGCTGCTGTGCCTATGGAGAAATGATCTCAGATTAACGGGATACCGCGCTGAGACTCGGCTTCGGAACCGGTCTGAAAACCCCTGGAAGGTGCAGGGCACACCGATGTGGTGTTCGTTGTTCGTTCACTCTCACGTCGTGTTAACGTGTTGCCTCCTCGGCCCAGCGCACGGTGTGGGCACTACGTATTTGAGGATGCTGAGAGCAGGGTGTTTCTTCCCTTCCCTCAGCTGTTTGCCTTGCCTCCCCTGGACCAGACCTGAGCTAAGCTGTTCTGCATCCTGTCTTTTGTAGTCTTTATTGTACCTGTAATGGTGGGCACTGCTTGGGTTGAAATGAAGCTACAAGGACCAGTGTCAAAAGGTTATTGATGGTTACAGTGTCGGGGCACGCGCTGCCCTTTTCAAGCGATACTGAAAAGCAGAAGCGGGCACGCTTGCTGACAGGAATCGTACCATGTTTCCTCACTCACTGTTGTAGATTTTGGCTGGCAAATTATTTGTTCTCGAGTAGCACCTGTTCCAGCCCTTCATGTTCAGCATGCTGAACTTTTTTTTTTTAATTTTTTTTATTTTGGATCCAAAGGCATTTCGTGCTATTGTAGTGTTGTCTGTCATTGCTGTTTTTCAGCCTCATGTTGCGTTTTAACAGGGATGAGTAGCCCATATGCATATAAGGGTGAACTGGTTTATACTCATGTCTAGAACGTTTTCCTTGTAGTCCATTTTCTCTGCATAAATGCAGCAACTTTACAGTGTTAGACCTCTCTCTTCTAAAAGTTTCATTTTCTTTGGTCTTTCTCCAAACACACTCTTTTTAGGTCAGGGTTTATTTTCTCTGGGACCCTTAGTGTACTTGTGGGACCTATAAAACAGTAAAGTCATGTCACAGTGCAGCACAGACGTGTTGGCAGTAAGGTCAGCAGCGGAGACAGTAGTCTGTTTAAAATTGGAAACCTGTTGCCTTGATATACTTTGAGCCATCTGGATATGTTGTTTGACTGTCCCATTATTTCTCATGTGGAGGAAGGAGCCAAGATCTTTCGTTGTTTGATGGACACTGAGAGACAGCTGAGAGATTAAATCTGCCTTTCAGAGAGCATTCCAGCTCCCTGCGCTGTTAGGAAACCATATGCTCGGTACATCACCAGTTTGCTTCAGAAGCAAGGCTGTCATAAACATCGTGTATCTTGTGGCGTGGGCTGAAGGTGGTGTGTCGGTGACAGTAGCCCTGCTCTTCCTCCCCTCCTTTCCCTCACCCCTGACTTCTTGGTCCTACAAATACTCGTTCATACAACTTTTTTTTTCCTCCTTACCCAGGAAAAAAATTCTGCATGTGTCTCTTGCCCACTGTCACGCCTCTGATTTGGCGGCGCACATGGTAACACCGGTGCTATTTTCTTTCCGTCACAACCTTAAATGCAAACCCTACTCCGTGTTCTGGTATAAAAAGCGGTAGCATTTCCTCACCTTCAGGACTTAGCAAAAAGGACAGCCCTTTTTGCAGTGCTAGGAACTTCCTTCTTGTTCCATTAGATTCCTCGGACCTCTCCGAGTGACCTGCTGTCCAAGTGCACCTTGCTCCTGTCACCTCCTCCGCATCTCAGATGCGCGGTTTACTTTGTCATCAGATGGAGTGGCCTGTTGTTTGTCTACGACAGACGCTGCGGTGCTGCAGCTCTTCTCAGGAGCTCCATCAATAATGCAGGTAGAAACATGGAGAGATTGAAAATTGAAAGAGGCTTAGTTAATTGCCGTTGTCGTTTGCTGGATTTGGGTAAAAGATTATAATCTAAATCAGTAAAAAATCGTATTCTTGGCAGGTGCCTTATAAATTGTGAGCTGCTTTGCAGCTGTGTGGGCAGGGGGAAACCTGGACTGCCCCAAACCTCTGTTCAGCAAAGGAACTAAGCGGCGGTTGTTACTTAAAATGCACCACAGAACAGCTTTAGTGTGTGAAATGGCTCTCCTGTATACATGAAAAATTGGATAGAAATGGTGAACGTTATGAGGACAGGAGGGATTCGGCTACAGAGTAGATGATGTGGCCCCAAATACTGCTCTGTCCCCAAGTGCTGTTCCCCCGCTGCTACTCGCACTCCTTTCTGGGATGCTGCTTCTGCTCGTTTTCCCCATCCATAGTCCTGCCTCTGTCCGGCGGCATAGCCTGGTCTATTTATATTACAGATCTATTTATATTGTTTTGGGATAACTTTCATCATTGTTCCAAGTGCATCTGGAAAGAGGGACGGAGGCTTGCCATGTAGCTGCAGACGTTAGGAAACAGGGGAAAAAAATACTTCATCCTCTGCAAATGTTGTTTTCCCTCTTGGCCTGTGGGGCTGGTGCTTCGTTTAACTTCAACCAAATGTCAAATAAAGGATGACTAGTTGAAGAGAAATTGTTCTTAATTTATGGAGTCTCTCGTAAACCAGAATCAACTTCTCGGTTCCCCTTTGCTTCCTGCTTATGTTTTCTTCCTGTGCTGGTCAGAGAGTGCTTCCCCTTATCTCTCTGCTTTAAAGACATCTCTGTCAACCCTTTTTCCTTCCTACTCTTGTGTTGCAACCTAGATCTGGTGGTGTCTTATCTCTCTGTTTGCTTTGTTGGCTTTTTTTGTCTCAAAAAGCAAAGGAAACCGAGCCTTTTGAAGGTGAGTCTCTTCGGCAGGGCTGACAAGTCCGTAGGTCAGACCTTCTGTGATACAAGCACAAAGCCACTGATCAGAGCAGTGTTTCCAAAAGCTGGTGTTGGGGCAGATCTTTAAAAGCTTAATTTTTGAGCCTCCTTCCTGGATCGTTAGAAAACTATACTGCTCTGGATGAAAACAAAGCGCCTGTGTTTTTATGTGAGCGTGTGTTCTGGGGTGAAGCTATTAGTTTCAAACTGTGGGTTTTAACAAGACGTGTCCCCAGATGCCTTCTGGAATAGTTGTCTCCGGTTCCACAATGTCACTTCGCAGAGAAGATATTCATTGCCGTGAAATGCAGGTATCCACGGAGTGGCAATCTGCAGCTATGCAGTGCACCTCAGCTGTCACCTGGGCATTTGGCCAGCGCTGTGCTGAAAGGCAGCACGTGGATTTGGGGAGTCGCGTAGCCGCAGCCCTCGTGGCGCAAGGTTCCTCAGAAGTCGCGCTTTAAGCATGTGTTTGCTCCAGCAGGCTTGAAACGGAAGAGGGTAATCTTAAAACAAATTTCAAGATAAGAATGCTGCTCTGAGATTAGTTTTACTTCTAGATAAAGTTTTTTAATTTTGTAATTACCTAAAAACCACCCTGTTTGCCGACGGAGGGCTGAACCTCTGCACGAATACCTGAAAGCTGCTGACAGTGTGTTTCCTTTCCCACCTTACACCGATCCCCGGGGTGCTGTGAAGTGGGTGGTTTGGGAGGGGAGCGCATTGGCGTCTGAGGAGAAGGGTCTACAGGCAAGGGAAGAAGATAACCGAGAATAATCTTATAGGACAGAGGGAGAAAGAGAAAACTTTGGCTTCCAGAACACTGGAAGGTTAGCTGGGAGACAGAATGGTAATACCTTGTTAAAACCAGAGCAGAGATAGTACCCAGGCTTCTCTTCTGTCAGTATTTTGTTGCTTTCTCTTGAGGATCAGAACTGAACTAACTGCTGTTCCTTCAATTCAGATTTATTGGTTGCTTTGATTTAAGAATTCATCAGACTCAGAAGTTTTATTCCTTGTGCTCGACTGTTCCCAAGACTTCCAGTGGTTCCAGCTGAAGGTTTCACAATATTTGATATTTTCCGTAAAAGTTCAGCTCCAGAGTTCTAGGATTACAAGAAAATCCTTATTTAAAATTTTTCCTACACTTCAAAGTTGGAGGCAGGGAGCATGTGAAAGCATAAACGTTACATTTGAAACAGAAAAACCAAAAGGCAAATAACTGCAGGTTTTCATGTTATTCTTAATCTGTTCTAATTATTTGCTGAGGGTCTAACTCATGATTTATTTGCTGCTTGATACTGAAAATTGGCGTGTTCAGTAGTGGTTTTTGTTGGGTCTTTTTTTTTTTTTTTGGTGACCACCCAGAATCTCCTTATCCCCTCTGTAAGAAAGAGGCCTCCAGTGCCATTGACCAGATGTTTCTTACATATACTGACTTTTTAGCACAGTGTCAAAATGTTTGGTGCTTCAGCCAGCAGGTCAGTGTCAGGGTCAGAGATAATGTTGTGTACGCTGCTCAGCTTCAGGGTTTTTTGGGGGGTTGTTTCTTTGGTTTTGGTTTGTTTCCAGCTTGTGCTGGCTGACCCCTACTACTCCTGTTCACGTTGAATTAAAAACACGAAGGTATTGCAGAGTACTCCCTCTGAGAAGGTTGTGTGGGTGTTTGTCAGGGACTTGTTATTAACCAAGCAAATCGATACAACAGAAGCAGCGAGCGGCTGGAAGAGGCAGCGTGTTGTGTGGCACCATGCAGTGCTCAGACAGTGAGAAATTGCGGAGTAGTCACAGCAGATAAACAGGAGTAGAAAGATGTCTTGTTAGAAGTGGAAATACGCCCTGCGCCAGGTGTGCATCCGGGCAGCCAAACAGCTCCTCCTCCACAAACCCTCTTGATTTCAGGTTTTGTTTTTTCGTAGTTCATCCTTATGATTTTGTCCCTTTCCCTCACCTCTTCGTTACGTCACATTTCAACAGATCTGGTGGCTGGATCCAGAGCTGACGTACGGCAATGCCAAGCCATTCGTCTTCACGCAGGGCCACTCAGTGTGTAACCGGTCTTTCTTCCCCTGCTTCGACACACCAGCAGTGAAGTGTACGTACTCAGCTACTGTCAAGGTAGGTGACCGAATGGATGTAAATGAAATATTCTTTGTGACACTTAAGGTAAAAAGGTATTAAAAAAACACCAGGATTTTTTAGATCCTGCCTTCTGGTTCTTGAAACAGCATCGGGGTACTGCCACAAAGGCCACTCTGATGCCTATCACGCTTGGGTCTTACCTTCCCCCTGCTCAGCACTGAAAGAGTAACCATGAAATGGGTAATATGAAAGAAAGAATTTGACTGGTCACTTCCAGTAGTTTTTTTTTTTATTATTTATGATAATACTCTACTGTATTTTATCAAGTCTTGAAAGGAAAGAAACAAAGTTTTATGAAAGCCACATCAAATTGTCTTGCATTTGGTGTAGACTAAATAATTTATTTGATATGGAGGCACTTCTGGAGCAGCTGGCGTAAGAACCCATGCAAGAGAGGAGGAATAGTATTTTTGGTTGGTATGTTTTCACGGGCTGGGCAGATTGTGGTGTAAAAACACTCCAGAACTCTAGCATCTTGTGTTATCTAAATGATTGGTTTTAGTGTACATCCTCTTAGGCATAGATGAAAAAAAAGAGGCATCTGTGGTGTAGTCATTCAGCTGCGATCATCTGGTGAGCTGATGTGTATGATGTTGGTCTTCCAGGCTCCAGCAGGCATACAGGTGCTGATGAGTGCCACCCAAAGCACCTACTTAGAAGAGGAAGGTGTATATCAATTTTACATGGAATATCCAGTTCCTGCCTACCTAGTGGCCCTGGTGGCAGGAGATCTTATACCTGCAGACATAGGTCCAAGGTAAGATGTGCAGCGAGTTGATTCTGCTTTTTGTGTCTCTGCGCAGTGCTTCAGGTAATGAGTAGTAAATACTTTGAGTCATTGGACAGAATGGCTGGGACTACGAGGTGCGAGCGTTCAGAAAGTTTGAGGTTACGTTGGGTGTGAGGAGCTGCACTGGCAACGATATTTTCCACTTTCAAAAATGTTGCTTGTTGCCCCCTGTAGTCATTCCACCTACTTGCCTTGTTGCCTTAAGGCATTTTAAGGGATCTTTGATTATCTCGTCATGTATCCATAGAGCATTAGCCTAACGAAGGCCTGAGTCTGATGGGAGACCTCTTGGCACTATTACCGTACATGGAAATGTGGTGCAAAGTCAGGCCATTTTTTTTCTAAGAGATAATTCAGTTTGCTGAAGTATCACCTGATGTTTTCTGTTTTCTGACAGGAGCAGAGTGTGGGCAGAGCCTTGCCTGCTGCCAACAGCCATCAGCAAGCTTTCTGGCATGGTTGAGCGCTGGTTGACTGCTGCAGAGAGTCTGTATGGCCCATATATATGGGGAAGGTGAGTTTAATAAGTCTCCTAGGAATGCGTATTGGGAACAGAATAAAACAATCTTGAGAAATGATCATGCTTTTCCCCTACACTAGCAATAGCAGGACAAATGAGCCTCTTGACAACTTGCAGCACTGTAGTAGTTGCAAACAAACTCTGCACTTTTGTCTGTGCAAGTGGCAGAGAGGACTATGGAGGCACGGTGGTGTTTTGCCTGCTATGGTGGGCAGAACTGCAGGTTTCTAAACAGTCAGTCTTCCCTGAGGAGTGAAAGTCCAACATCGAGCCAGATGCCATTCAGAATGTATGGCAGTTTTATTTATTTTTACATGTGGTTCCTGACATACCATATATTTATTGTTGTATGCCTGAGGATACTGAAAACACTCATTGAGAGTCCTAGGCCCTAAAAAACAACGTTAATAGTTTCTCAAGTTAAGCTTGACTTTTAATACTTAATAAGCTTCTCTTTTAATACAAAGAGAATGTTTTTGAGAGAATGCTTTCACTCTTTAGCTGGGACAAAATGTTTACAAAGGCTTCTATATTCTTTTGCTAAAGGTAAGAAGGAAGAATGTGGTGGTGTTCACTTACAAAATGTTGCTTGAAATAACCTGAGAACAAGGCCCAGTGTGGCAGTGCTGATCATTGGTGGAGAAATTTAGAAACCAAAACAAATTGTATTGTTACGGTCTGAAGCAGACAGGCTAGAGTCGTTTTGCTGACAGTGCAGGTACACCAAATCAGTGAACTCTTTCGATAGCTTCCCAGCCTCTCTCTTTCCTGGGAGCCTCTGGCGACTAAACACTGTGTATGTGGTAGTGTATGTAGAGTAAACTTAGTGGTTCTGGCTCTCAGATACACAACTTGTGATGAGTTTGCATGTGTGAAGGGAGTGTGGTGCCTCTGGGAAGTGCCTCTGCGTGTGGACAGACTGTCTAGCCTTACATCCAAACGTGAACAGGTCCTTGGCCAACAGAATAAACTCTGTGTCCCTTGATCAGACGAATTAGGCACCGCTGATCTAGAAAGTTTGTTCCTGAAGTCACAAAAGCTCTCAGAGGAGCCTTGCCTAAGGGAATTTAAAAAAAAAAAAAAAAAAAGGTTCTGTGTATGCCTTCTGAAACACTTATAACTTGCCTATCTCCTCTCTCTTCTCTTCTTTCTTATCTTTCCTTGATTTTAGATATGACATTGTTTTTCTTCCTCCATCCTTCCCTATTGTCGCCATGGAAAACCCATGCCTGACCTTCATCATTTCTTCCATTTTGGAGAGCGATGAGTTTTTGATCATTGATGTCATCCATGAAGTTGCCCACAGCTGGTTTGGAAACGCGGTCACCAATGCTACATGGGAGGAGATGTGGCTGAGCGAGGGGCTGGCCACGTATGCGCAGCGCCGGATCACCACTGAGACCTATGGTATAGATGCAGAAATATTTCTCCTTATGTGTCTAACGAGTAACGCAGAGTTGGCTGCACAGAATATTTGCCTTGGGAGCTCAAAAGTCTGTAGGGAGCTGGTTTTGGCTTTGTATTTCTGGAACAAACACGTTCCCAAACTTTGCATTGAACATCTGGACGCTGAGAGCCTGACGCTGTCTTGGCGTTGGGTGGAATCAATGCCTGATACGGTCATAGGGGCTTTGAATGAAGTGGGTTAGCACAATGTTGTAAGGTGTTTGTAGGAACTTTGGAGCTGCTCTTGGGTGCCAGGCAGGTTTCGTATGTCAGAGGAAGGTGAACAGAAGATGCTTCAGAGAAAAATGTAAGAGAGATTATCGTGATTAAATTGTGAAATAACTGTCCTATGAACATGTCTTTCTAATGCTGGTCAGTTAGTAGCTACCTACTGTTGGAAAGAGTGATAGCAATAGCCCTTATTAAATAAAATAATTACACATTTATGTAGCTGCCTGTTTATCTGTTTAAGGCTTCCTGTACAATTGTACAGCCCTGCCTTTGCTTATATCCGTGCATTTCGCACGTCAGTTGTATAGTACTGTCTTTAGAATATATAAGTAGTAAATAATTCCTATTGCTTTTTAGTTTAATTGGATTTTTATGGAAGTGAGTAACGGGAACATACATTTCTAGTTTGTCCTGTTATGTTCTTATAAGCCTGTACTGTGTGTATTCTCACGCGTCCACTATAAACAATCTTGGAAAAATTCCTGGAAATCTTGGCAGCTAAAGTGTGTAGAAGGATGCCTTCGTTTCTATTCATGTATATTGTTTTTGGAGATGAGCTGGTGATAATGAAATTTAGGGAAAGAAGTGCTCTGAGAATATATGGAGATATTACAATGTATATTATATGCCCTTGAAAGCTGTCTCATGTCGAGCGATTCTCAGTGGTTAGTACTGACTGTTCTCCTAAGTCAGGTTATATTATACATGGCGATGGTATGAATAGGTCAGAAGATATTGACCTGTTCTCTATCCCATCTTAGTTTGTCCCTCTGACACAGGACAAGATCCTTGCTGATTTTGACCTGTTCTCATGAAGTTTAGAACTGGTTGTTTGAAGAAGCAATTGTTCAGGAAACTAAGAAATGCCCGTCCCCGAGCCGTTCTGTCATAAGCTCTTTTTGCATTCTAGTTTGTTTCTAGGACAAACCTCTGATCTAAATCTTGGCATTTCTGACATAATTTCTGGCGTATCTCCTGCTGTTAATAAAAAGGCATCTTGTAACGACATTGTTTACAGAAATCGGAGTCCAGTGACCACCACACCTCTTGGATCTTGCTTAATCCTCCCTGTAGCTTGAAGTCATTGCCTTCAACGCTAGCTGTCCTGGTTCTTGCTTTCCCCTGCCAAGCACATCCGCCCCTTTCCCTGCCAGAACAGATTCTTCTGATTTCCAAATACATCCTAGCTCTTAATTCTCAATTTGCTTATATCAGATTCCTGTGTATGTACATTGGGACTCTGAGATTGCATCTATGTAACAAGCCCTATCATTGAAGAAGACTTAGTGAAGAAAGCTGAAGTGTTAATGGTGCTGGACGTTAACTATCTTCTGAATCTGAAAATCCATTTTCCACAGCTTTTTACATCGGCAAGGGCATGGGAAAGATCTCTTGACTTGGCAGTGTAATACAGCTAGTTTGGCTTGATAGCGTGGAACGCTCTAGACTGCAGTTAGCAGAGAAAGAGTAGCCTACCCAGTTGCAGTGGTAAAAGAAATCCAAAGTAGTAGATAGTGAAAATTGCGTGATACAATACAGGTAGGATGCTAGATAAAGCTTAAAAAAGATCCACAGGATCTGAATATACCAGCTAAATCTAATCCTTTTCTATTTGCACCCAAGGGGTGTTATTTGCTTAGTAATATCCTTGGCACTGAGTATGGAATAACGTCTCTGCTATTCTGCTGGTGACATTATTTTTTAGCACTTGACTGCTCCTTGAAAGTTGCCTGATACTTGTTCCAATGCTGATCTTGCGAGAACTGCTAAGATGATGTCAGTGATGTAAACTTCAGTGTAGTTTTCATGCTGCCGTGTTTTTCCGTTCAGCCGGCTGTATAATCAGAATGAGTAAATGCACTCACCTAGGTGCTGACTTTCGTTAGAATCTGCAAGGATGTTTAGCACTCAGGTTTCTCTGCCGTTACATCACTGTGATTCTGCCTCGCTGCTGTTGTCTTTTACACCTTCAGTAGCTTTTATTTTGTAGCTGTGCTAGTTCTGCACAGGTCAGGATTTGCTAGTCGTTTTCCCACAACTAACATGTTTGTTTCTGCGGTAGGAGCTGCCTTCACATGTTTGGAGACTGCGTTCCGCCTTGACGCTCTCCACAGACAGATGAAGCTCCTTGGAGAAGACAACCCGGTCAGCAAGCTTCAGGTTAAACTGGAGCCAGGTATTGGTTTTGGCTGAAGCTGCTGCGTACACAAAACTTCTCTATACCGATGCTAGATTATAGACCGAAAAAGACTAATTTTTACGTAACCTTTATAAAAGAAAGAAAAATGAAATACTGATTTGCAAACCAGTATGAAAGTAAATACGGAAACTTGCCTTGAAGTTTCCTTTAAAGTTGGCTAACTCATCTTCATAGATGTTTTTCTCTTTAGAACAGAACAGGCCCACTGAATAGAAACAGAGTGTGAAAAACTGCCTTGAAAGCTGTGTGGTTTTGAGCTTCTGAATATGTAAAATAAAGTAGCTTGTGATGAAAATATTTGGAAACGTCAAATAAAATCCTGTTCTATTAAATGTTCCTCTTTTCATATGTTCACCTAAGAACTATGCATGTAGGCATAAGCATACAGATAAATACATGTACTTGCTGGCCTGCTGAGTGAGCCCTGCAGGGCTGTTTGGGTATCCCCTGAGCCAGATGGACATCTGCGCTCCAGCATCATGTATCTTCTAGCTCTGCCATCCCACTGGAGGTGTGAAGCAGTCTTCAATCTAGATCATATTTCAAACAACGTAAAATGCAAGTGGAGATGATACTGAAACAAAATGGAACAGAAATCATACGTTGGAAGTCTCAAAAAAGAACTGAGTAGTGGTCACCTTATATTGGTGTCTTCACAAATTTGTGGTATGGTGATTCCCTGAGATTGGCACTGGAACAAAAAGAAATGGATTTGTCTTCAAATTCTAGGTGTGTTTTCAGTGACTTCTAATTTGAAGTGACTTGTTCCATTGAGAATTAATGCTTAGCTTACAATCATTGATTTCCCCGCCCCCCCTCCCCAGCCTGTACGTTTGGACTGCTTCTGTTTGATTTACTGCAGTAAATTAAATGCACTGACAACAGGCTTGTTCTGTTTTTAAGTCAGTGCACCTCCACTCGGTGATCTCTAAGGGGTCTGTATGTTTAGAAGGGTTGGAAATGAGTGTCCTCATTACAGTGTCTTATAACGTTGTTGTCTTCTCCTTTCAGGTGTAAATCCTAGTAATTTAATGAACCTCTTCACCTATGAGAAAGGCTACTGCTTTGTTTACTACCTGTCCCAGCTCTGTGGTGACCCAAGACATTTTGACTCCTTCCTAAGAGTGCGTGTGAATAAGCATGTGTTTCTCTTGAGATTTAGAGCTGCTTTCCCCCCGGCCCCCGCTCCACATTTTGTCACTGTGGCTAATTGATAGGGCGAAAGTTGAATAGAGCTTCCGAGATGGAAGAATGGTGTGAGCCCATCTGCCATCCTGTAAGATTCGTTCTGTGACTGACAGGTTTTTACTGAGATTTTTCTTAAGTGAACGTGCTCGTGCTCTTCTTTCATCTCAGATTCTGAGCTTACAAGGTGCCAGACACAGAGTAGTTGTGTATTTTCAGTTGCCTCTTGTTCTGTGCTCCAAATAATTAAAGAGCTGTTCCAGCAGAGATCACCTGTGACTGGAATGTTGTGATTTTGTTCACTACTGAAGGGTAACGGCTTGTGGTTCCTTTACCCAGGGTGGCAGAGGGCCTGGCTTCCTACACTGGGGCAGGTTTGGGGTCTTGGAGCGCATTTGCAAAACCTATAGAAAATTACGTCAGCTGTTGCCTTGTTCTTGAAAAGTGACACAACTCATTGACTTTTTTTTTTTTTTTTGCTGCATGCGTGTTTTTTTCATCTTCTCTTTCCATCCTTCCCCATTCCATCTTTCTCTTATCTGTAGTGACGTAAGTATGACTTTAGTCCGTAACTATCAGTGCATAATAGTGGCCAGCTGTGTTCTGACTTGTCACTAGTGTCAAGTATGAGGAAACCTTCCTGCCCTTGACGTATTAATGTATCTGGGATCTGCAGCAGGAAAAAACCTGTACTCAGCTGTCAATGCATTTGCAGCTACCCATTTTTTTTCTTGTTATGGTGCTTTTCTCATCTGGGCAGAAAAGGGAAAATATTTTTTGGTTTGTTTTTTTCAAACCTTCCAAATACTTGTTGTCACTCTTCCAGCTCACGCTTTTTTTTTTTTAATTGCACGCAGTGGTTCTACATCAAAAGGAAGCAGTTTTTTTCCTAACCATAATTTATCCTTTTTACTGTTTCAGGCCTACATTGAGAAGTACAAATTTACCAGCGTTGTGGCTCAAGATCTTCTGGATTCCTTCCTGAATTTTTTTCCAGAGCTGAAAGAGCAATGTGTTGAGAGCAAAGCAGGTAGGACATTTACTTTAACTGTAAACACTGTAGAAAATCTGCATGATAAATTTTATGCTTGGCTTGGAGGATGCATGAGAAAATGCAAAGGCAAAAAGCCCTCTTTGGTAACAGCCAGATGTTCATGATAGAGATGGTTGTGGTGACTTACTGTAACTGCCTCCATGTTGAGGAATGAGAACACCTTAAATTGCTGACCATTTTGGCATTAATCAGCAGAGTGGCCCTCAGTTAATTTTCTCATTAACTCATCTTTCGCACTGCAGGCAGAACAATCAGTGTATAGGAGATTTACACGTGTTCAAATGCAAGGGAAAGGTGAACATACTTTGAAATTTCATCTATTTTAATTACAGAAAACATGCTTTGAGAGCTGTAACTTTTCCCAAGGTCCTATCCATGCATATAAAGTCTCTTCTGTAATGTTTTACCCTCCCTTATATCCCCTGTTCGTAATTGTTGGGGGATTTATGGAAGGTCTGTAATCTATAAGGTGCTTATTAGCCCACTTGCTTAAAGAAATGAGACTAACATTCCCCTGCTATGTGTCCGTCCTTGCAAGTAATTATTGAACCCATCGGTCAGTTTAAACCAGACCAGCAGTCCTTAAGGATACGAGGTTCCTACAGGCTTTGTGGAAACTGCCTGTGGAGAGATGTAGGGGAGAAGGAAAAGCTGCAGCATGAGCTCAGCAGTTGTATGTTTTATTTGGCCCACTGCTTGGCTAATGACTTAACCATAGCACGGGCTAACTTTGGCCTGGCTAATATTCGGGGGATGCAGGAGAAGGGAGGTTTAGGATAGATGGTGTGGAACCGGAAGTTGTGCCAAGGGTTAGGGAAGTGCTGAGGTGGTAAAGGGTCAAGGGGAAGAGCTCTGTTGGAAACCAGGCTCTGCCAGTTGTGGAGAAACTATTTTGTTTTAGTTATTCATTGTATAAATAAAGGTAAAATTGCTTTTAGTTTAGTCAGCACTGTCACCTTTTTTTAATTTTTTTTTTCTATTGGAGCAGGTTTTCCCCATATTTTTCAGTCTTCCTGAAAATTCTGAGAAAGAAGTGCACGCACACAAAAAAATATCTTATATTAGAACATAGTTTGATCATAGATACTTGTTAGCCTGTACGAGAGCACCTGTGTTTCTCGTACATACTGTAATGTTGAGCTTCAGAAAACAGGGTTAAATTTGGGGAGGTGCTGCTGGCACTCTTCCAGGCGTAGCGTAGGCTAGCGCGATGAGACAGCTAAGACTGTCATGTCGCTGTAACTATAGGTTGGTCTGATTTGCTGTTGTTAGAACCTCTCTTAACTGTGCTAGAAGCAGTCCTGAACCTTGAGGCAGCCAAGCAACCTGCAGAGACTCCTGCTCGACATTTTTGGTGCTCCTTATTCCAGGACTGGAGTTTGAACGTTGGCTCAATGCTACAGGACCTCCGTTAGCTGAGCCAGACTTATCTCAGGGATCCAGTCTGACCAGACCAGTGGAGACGCTCTTCAAACTCTGGACCACGGAGCCTCTGGACTCTGCTGCTGCTGCCAGCAGTGTTGACCTCACTAAATGGAGAACGTTCCAAACCGTGCTTTTCTTGGACAGATTGCTGGATGGGTCCCCACTGCCACATGGTGAGTATTCTATCAGGATAGTGGAAAAGTATTCCTGGAACAATTAGTTGAATTCTGAAGAGCTGTACCTCTCATTGACTTTGTAATTCACGTAAAGTCAGGTTGGAGTGGGCTTTGTGCAGCCTGATCTAGTGGAAGATGTCCCTGCCCATGGCAGGGGGGTTGAACTAGATGATCTTCAAAAGTCGTCTTCATCCCAAACCATTCTATGATGTGGTGGTTTTTATGACTTGTTATTCTCTAATGACCGTCAAACTTGACAAAATAGGTTATAGCTCTTTCTCTGTCTGTGTGCTCTCTTCAGAGGTGATAAAAAAGCTTTCGGAATGTTACTCCTCTCAGCTGGACTCCATGAACGCAGAAATCCGTATCCGCTGGTTGCAGATTGTAGTCCGAAATGACTATTATCCAGACCTTTACAAAGTCCGTCGCTTCTTGGAAAACCAGGTACTAACTGCTGGATTAAAATCACTGCACCTCTCAGTGCATGAGACATGTGCATGAGACATGCGACGTGAAAGACCTTGGAACTTCTGCTTCCTGGCCAAGTGTAGACCAGGTGTGTTGCGAAGGGGCTGAGCATGGCTCACCTGCTAGCGGGTGGGGAGGAATGGGCAGATGTCATTTGAAATGCCTACAGATAATCTCTGCTTCTCTAGCCTAACTCAATACCCTTGTCCCAGCTCTGCCCAGTGCATTTTTCTTTTTTGTGTTGCTTTGTAGCAGCCCTGGCTTTTCCAGACCAGAAAATTTCACACTACTAAATCATGTGATTGTTTGAATATTTTCTCTTCAGGCAAGGCTAGGGCTCATTAAATTCCTCTCAGTAGTTTTTATTGTGCAGGAGCAAAAGGTTAATGCATGCGTTCCCTGTGGCCTCTTCTCCTTGGCCTTTTAAAAATTGTTCTGTTATTTGTGGAAGTAGCTCAGTCATAGAGGGCAATTTTTTTTATTATTATTATTATCATTCATAAAAGTCTTCGTATTTAACTTATTTAGAATAGACTTGTCTGTCTTTTGAAGAAATGTGTTGCTTGTCTCCATCCTGAAGTTGTTCGGGGCTGTTGGAGCATAGCTGCGGAAAAGCTGAACCTCTTGACTTTTATTGAAGTGACCGTCCAGTTTTTCTTTTTTGCAGATGTCTCGGATGTACACAATTCCACTTTATGAGGACCTTTGCACTGGCACCCTCAAGTCTTTTGCCTTAGAAATTTTTTACCAGACCCAAAACCAGCTGCACCCCAATTTGCGGAAAACCATCCAACAGATTTTATCACAGGGCTTGACTCCACTTCCTGCCATAGACACTACAGCAGTCACTACAGACACACCACCAATGGTGCTTGAGGACAAAGTCTCAGAGGCCACAAACGGTGCCATTTCACTCAGGGATGTTAATGTGTCTGCTTAGATCACCAGCTCATGCCAGCCATGAAGCTTGAAAATGAGGACAGGAACAGAGGGAAGATACCAAGCGTCAACTCCTTTCCCGCAGCCCTGCAGCTGCAGTGTGTTGTTGTAACTGGATTTCTCTCCCAAAACACAAAGCAAATGTGCCTTCAAGTATCCAGCGTGTGACACTGCCAGATTTCAGAGATCTCCATCAGCTGTGGGATGGATATTTTGATTCAGTTTATACTAGGCAGGGACTCCTGGGCAGTTGCTTCTCCATGGAAAGTGGATAGTTCCCTTTCCTGAGGCTCTTCTGGATGGTTTCTCCAAGTTTGTTGGTTGGTGGTTGTTTGGTTTTTTTTTTTTTCTTTTTTTCTTT
>VWZZ01000069.1:0-28737 GCA_013399095.1 Psophia crepitans
TGGGGAGCGCCCCCACCCCCCCGCGGGAGCCAGCGGTGCCACCCGGGCGGCGGAGCTCCCTGCCACCGGGCGCTGGCGGCCGAGGCATAAATCTGCCTGTCAGGGAGGGGGGCAATTACGAGGCCGTAAAAAAGTCAGAAAGATGGATGTTTGTGAATGATTATTACTATTTTTGTTGTTGTTTTAATGGGAAGCCCGACCCGGAATCCCAAAGCCAGCGGGGCTACGGTCCTGCGAAGCGTTTGGACTCTGTAGGCTGCGGCTCCATCCAAACCCCACTGGCTCCTGCCTCTACCAGCGCCTCGCCCTCACGCCGCAGGGCTCCTAGCGGGGGGCTGGCCCCGGCCGCACCCCGGGGCGGCCGAAATCCGCCCTTCGCACGGGTAGGCTCAGGTGCGGGCTGACAAAGTCCGTGTGAGATCAGGACCTTAAAGCCCCGGGTCTCACCCGAGGGCGTGGAGTAATGGATTTAGCACGTAATAATACAACCCACAGAAATACACAATCATTCAGAGTCAGGAAACAGTTTAGAAAACAGAACTTCCCAGGCCTCTTCCCCCTCACACGTACACAGATCACTAATTTGAGGCAGATTTATAGCCTTTGTGTATTTATTGGTGTATCTATCTGGGTATCGTGCCTGTCATCCAGGACCTGAATATCCCAAATGGTAGCGTTAGTGAAGCGCAGTTTGGATTTTTACTAGAAATGGGTCGTAAAAGCTGAGTGTGTTTTTAAGTAATAGTTTTCCAGCCTATTATGGAATATGGATTTATTAGTCATTTTTATGTTTGAAACTTGGTTTGAAAACAACCTAGATATTGTTAGCAAAGTTTGGCTCTGAGGAATGGAAAGCCTCTGGGTTTTTTAAAGGTTAAGGGTCCAGATTAAGAACAGCTGGAAAGGCTTACAGTTTATTCTGGTGAGACAGCAATCAGCAGGTTGCCACATACACCTAGGAAAACATAGCTGGGTTCCATCTACTCCAAGCATCAACGTCCCAGAGGCAGAATCAGGGCCTAGATAGGAATGATCCTATGAGTCCTAATTCCTTTTCAACTTTTTACTTAGAAAATGCATCTGTTACATTTTATTTTTTTTTAAGTCTATATGCATCAAAGCAGTGCAAATAAATTGATACTGCAGTACTGGATGACACGTGCAGCAGCTGCAGTTCAGATAGATCAGACCTTCGACCAAGTTGCAATAGCTTACACCTTAATCTCCACTTTGTTACTTTACAATTAGATTTACTGATATCAGAAATGTTGACACCTTGAATACAACCAGAAGCATAAAAAAAAAAAGCAGAGGAATAAACACTTCCTACCTTTAACCTTTATTTTTTGCTGCACACCCCCTTTAAATGTATATTACTTACATAGATCAAAGCAGGTAATGGTCTATATTCTTTTAACTCTTTAAGCTAAAAGACAAATTATTCACTTTAGATTAAAAGCAGGAGCTTTTACTCTTTGTAACAGCTGTTACAATAGTGGTTTGAGCCCAATAGCAAGGGTTTTTTTCAAGACTGTTTCAAACTCATTAAATGATTGAAACACATTTCTGAGCTCTGCCTGCCTGGATCTCTGAGGTCCCTGTGAGCCCAGCTGGCAAAGTGGGGTTTATGAGTGTTAGGCATCACTGAGGATCAGGGCTTGAGCCATCAGTGTCTGAGCTTGCCCAAAGCTGGCA
Organism: Psophia crepitans; assembly: GCA_013399095.1. Classification (NCBI taxonomy): domain Eukaryota; kingdom Metazoa; phylum Chordata; class Aves; order Gruiformes; family Psophiidae; genus Psophia; species Psophia crepitans. The sequence goes on from VWZZ01000069.1 coordinate 1,696, forward strand.
ACTCTAAGCCGGAGATGGCATCTTTCCAGTCTCTCATAAACGGGCTAGACCTCCTCAAGCCGTCTGCTACATTCTACGCTGAAGTTTACAGAAAAATTTAAAAAAAAAAATAATCAAATTTTGATTATTTTTCTCTGGTACCTTGATTTGCACATGAGGGAGCTTTTAGATAACTTGATGAAAGTCAAGACTCACAAAAACAACTAGCACAAACGTGATAACCTCTAGATTTCCTAGAAGCATGGCTCAGACTCTTATCAGTTCCTCCTCCTGAGCACTGAGGTTGTGTATTGAGCAGTGCGCAGGAAGCTGAGCTTTGCTGTGCTCTCTGCTACGTGGGCGTTGATAAAAGTTACTTCATGTTTCTGAGTTAAGGAATGTAATTGTCTCTTATTCATCTATTGATTTTCTAAGGTGTTTTAAGCATTCAAGTTATGAATATCTTTAACAAAAAGGCAGCAGTCATGTAATTTTGACATCTCTATCAAAATCAATACCAGATGGGAGAATGCAGTAGGTGATGAGCCAAATAGAAAGCGAATTTCATGGCAGATAAGAAATACTGACCATTTGAGAGACTTCCCAAGCAAAGACACGCAAAAAGAAAGGGCATGAGAATATTGGTGTTAGTTCATTCTCTGGGATATGATTCCACCAGACTGGGCTGTCTGCAGATGTCAGGTACCTCTCAAGTGGAATGTTGAACATACAGTTACAGGCACCTGAAAATCCTGTCTTCCTTCTCTAGGACAGAGAGATTCTGGGAAGGCAGACTCTACCCCTGCAAATAGTGAACAGCTCAAGACTTCGCAGAATTTCTGGGGATGCAGGCTTTTCAGCTTTTGCAGAATCAGGCTTTTTATAATGAATAGGCATCTGTAATAACCCAAAGAAAATGGAAACCATTACACATGATGAAGTCATTGTATAAATGTGCTGGAGCAGTATCATCCATTTGTCAAAGAAACCATCACTTGCAGAAGACCGCGCTGTAGAGAAAACCTAGCAATGCCGTTTATTTTCTATTTGGAGAGCAATCTTCCATGGTAATGGTAGAGATTTCTTAGAGATGTCAAAGGAGACAAACCTCAGAAGTTTCATGGTTACCATTGCAGAAAGGTCTGGAAAAAAATAAAGATGAATGTCCAATTAGATAAAAAAGGAAAATAGATTTACCTGAAAAAAAAGTTCCCTCTGGACAATGAAGAGCAGGAGATGGACAAGGAGGACAAGATGTAAGAAGGTTACGGACAGCTGACAGTTCCCCAAGATGTAATTGGCTGTCTCAAAATCTTTATTTCTCCCTTAGTAATCATGAGCTCTGCTGTCATTTCTTGATAAATCAACCCATCTTTTCTCCAAGGTTAAATGGTAAATTGCTAGAGAAGATGATTTGCCTTTTATTCATTACTATGTCCAGGAGGCTGTACTCTTGTCTAATCCACTCAAGGGACTTTTCATGAAGCATCCATGCAGGACACTTGATTCTCCATCTAAATGGGGAAAAATGGCTTTCCTGTCCATTAAGGGAAGGAGGAAAGATTTCATAAAGGAACTGCTTAGCTCAGCCATAAGATCAGACAACCACCATTTGTTTGGTTTGTCCACACATCCCCACAGTCTTTTCTCACACCACTGCTGGAATGCGGTCACAGTAAGCTGGCCACAGCTAGTCTGGGAAACCACAATAGATGTTGTGGTACAGGGCCGTGTCCCGTAACACGTTACACAGAGTGTCCTCCCAAAAGTAATAGAACAAAGTCATGCAAGTCCCAAGTCATGCAGAAATGTGATCAGGCTGAAGTGAGAAGAGGCTCTTCTGGGGGTAAAGAAGCAGTAGACTAAATCAAATAAATTCCACATCATGTCATACTGGAGAGTGCCATGGAAGGAAAGACAAATACAGATGGTCTCTACAACTTGTTTGTCCAGTGTCACCTGTATCACTCTTGATCTATACTGGAGGCGATTATACATACATACATTTTGATATTTTTTCTCTCTTCTTTCTTCCTTGTAATTAAACTTTTCTCGCCTTCTTATGACCTTGCACAACGTGTGTAGATAATTCTGTATGAATTTTTTGTAATTCCACTACACACATATTAGTTTACCAAAGAAAGTTAAGTTTGCCCAACTTGTGAAATGCACTGTGATTAAAACCTGTACGTGATGGTAATGTTCTGGACTTTATTGACACTTTTCTCTGTTAGGATCTCAAATTATTTTACAAACACTAATGAATAATTCACACCACCTCTGTTTAAATCACCTAGATCCTCAGAAGTTAGGTGATGACCAGTAGGCTGCATGACAAATTTATGGATACCTGTCTACTGGAACACTTAAAAATATGCTCACTTAGAAACCTGAGCATTTGTTTGGCTGCAGTGGCATTTCGCAGAGAATATCACATGAAACACAATTCAAAGTTTTGAAAATGATACATTTGTCATGTAACTCTGTGAGCATCCAGATTATTAGGTAGCAAAAGATTTTATCGTGTGAGTTGTCTCACTGATTCAATGATTTTGATAGTGAATGTGGCATTGAAACATATTTACCATGTGAGTTAGATTAATTTTTATACAATTTTTCAGCAGGGAAATAGTAAATAATGTTATTTTGGGGTTGAATGCACGCATACTCACAACACCCACGCTGCATCTGCTTCATTTAATTCACATTTCAAGGTTTTCTTCATAATGGGATGACTGAGGTATGTTTTAAACAAAAATGAGGTCGTGTATTGTGGAGAGCATCCATTTGATGACAAATACCTTCATCAAATTTATTCATTCACGAAAATTTCCATTGCTTTTCATTGTGGTGTACATAGAAAGAATTACTGTATTAGGAAAACAATTACAATATTGATGCATTGTAAATAGTGGTCTGTGATTCAGGTTTTGCTGAAGTACAGAAGTGAGCTTTTCAGTCTCTGAAAGTCTATTATACTTTCCTTAGTGGCATTTAGGAAAGTACAGACTTTATTTTTCAAAATAAGTATTATTCAGAAAGGAATGGATTATTTTTAGCTAACTAGTATGGTCATGCTATAATAAAAGTAAAATTCTGATTTTGGGAAGGAAAGGGTGTGAGTGGAGCCTTTTGTAGGGTATCTTTTGTATATTATTTTTGTCGATGCATCTTTTATCAATACATGCTTATGGAACATTGCGTTCAGGTGAATTCCTAGCGAAGGCAATGCAACCTGCTTACAACGTTGGGGCAATGTATTCAGAGATTTCTTCCCCATTTTATATGCAAACCTCCACCTAGTTTTAACTCTGGAGAGGTCATAGGATGTTCATCTTTTACACATAATTTTAACAGCTATTAAAAATACGGTATTTTTTGTGATGCCTATGAAGGGAAACGAGTTTACTAAGAGTGATACCATTTTATCACAACTGAGAGTTCACATTTTGCATAGAGTTTTACTGCGATGTTGAACATGACTCTAGTCTGTGGCAAATTAACCACCCGTGCTTTTGCCTATGCATGTAAACAATACTTTAACAAGTATTGGAAGAAGGCATTTGCCTTTGATATACAAACAAGTCATAGAGCAAGGAGACATCTGGGAAAAGGAGGTATACTGAGGCAGGCAGAAGTCCTTCAAAAAAACCCCTTGCTGCCCTGAGCGCAGCCTGTCTTCCCGCAGGGTTTGGCCGAAAGGGGTCTGTTCCCACTGATGTGTCCCGAGCCTTATCCACACAGGCTGGCTCTCTGAGACACTGCTGCGAGTATTGCCTGTTACGGTAGAACACAAGTATTTTTAACAGTGTCTTGCTATTTTTGAAAGAAATATTATACAGTGATGTGATCACAAGCACTTTTTTTTTCTTTTTAAGATGGCAATCGGAATTAATACTATTAGAATGATTGTGCTAGAAATTTGGTTGGCTAATTTTTACTAATATTAGATAACTGTGCCATGAATTTGTCTCTCTCATACATGTATGTTCAGGGAAAAATTAGCCAAAGAAACTATGTATATTACAGTTTTGAAACTGCCTGAACTATCATTTGATAAGTACAAGTTTTGAAGGCAAATATTCAAAGGCTTTTAAAAGTAACGATTATAAATACTTTAGCTCTTTGGTTCAAATCTGAAAAGGACCCTCTATGTATTTTGTGCTTCAAACGGTGTTTAGTTTCCTGATAGCTAGGTTAAGGTTAACTCTTCCACTATTCCTTTTTTGAATTAACATGCAGGTACTCCTTGATATGCATGATGTTATTAACAGTCTGTCCATTCAGCAAATTTAAATGGGTACATAAATGTTTGTAGGATGGGGCCCTACTTCCCATAGGCTTTCATTTCACTGTAGCATCCAGCTACTTGGCCTGTAAAGACGAAGTACCCTCTTGGACTTTCTCTTAACCTATTTTTTTTTCTGATGCTTAAAAATACTGTGCATAAGGTACAAGAAGGTCACAAGTTCATCAAACAGGAATTTCAATGCTGATGCTGAGCTTGCCTCTTTAACATAATCTGTTTTGTGACAGTCCTGGGAGATGACCCTGAAAAACTGGGTGATATTTACTAACATGCAGTACTGTCTTTGGTGCCAGTTCCATTTTGCCTTGTCTCCCAGAGCTCACACTGCCAAGAATATTAGCAAACAACTATTATTTTTAAATAGTTCTGTATACACTCTAGGTTTTATGCTTTTTTTCCCTAATTTTGTGATTTATAAGTGTGTACACAACCTCTTAACAAGGCACCCTAGGAAACGAGACAGATATTTTCCTAGTAAGACCCAAAAAAAGTGTTTCTGCTAAAATAGCTGAGAAAGTAACTTTTAACTACTGCACTCCAAGCAAAATGACCAAATCTCTCAGAGTAAAGGGATGCTAAGAATGGGTACTTGTCCTACTGATTAGCCAAAATTAACTAATTTCCTTTGAATAATTCTCACTTGACATGTAATACAAAGTTACAGGCTCATTAATGACTTACTAATGACAGTCTCCCTCAGAGTCGCAATGGGAAGCTGCTTTTAGAGTGGAAAAAGTTGTAAGAGCTGTTGTCAAAGTTCTAAGTCTTAAAATAACATGCAAGAAGAACAACAACTTAAACTGATTGGAGATCAAATTGTTGCAGTTAGATAGGTATCTAAAGATGCAAATAAGTAGGATTTTCAAAGACATTGCTGATCTTAAGGTGCCTGCATCCAAAATTTCTTCAGCTACCTCTACAGTCCATTGCTTCCAATGTTAAACCAGGTGCCTAATTTTTCACGTCTCGGCATGTCTAAGAGTCTTTAACTGTCAGCAGAGCTGAATTCTCCATGTCTAGTTTGTGTCTGGCAGGATCCACATGGCTTCACCCGTATTGCCTGAGGAACTGTATCCCAGAGGCACATGGTGGGCACATGCAGCAGGTTCCCAAAGTCCCTAGTCACAAAATGTGCAGTGCTGGGTAGCAAATTCTTCTCATTCTTCCACGACTATTTTAAATTTAAAGGACATGAAACTATTGGAGAGTGTTCAGAGGCAGGCAACGAAGATGGTGAAGGGTCTAGAGGGAAAGATGTATGAGGAGAGACTGAAGTCCCTTGGCTTGTTCAGCATGGAGAAGAGGATACTGAGGGGAGACCTCATCACAGCCTACAGCTTCCTCACGAGGGAGAGCAATGGGGCAGGCGCTGATCTCCTCCCTCTGGTGACCAGCGATAGAACCCAAGGGAATGGCATGAAGCTGCGACAGGGGAGGTTTAGGTTGGAGAACAGGGAAAGGTTCTTCACGGAGAGGGTGGTGGGGCACTGCAAGAGGCTCCCCAGGAAAGGGGGCACAGCACCGAGCTTGACTGAGTTCAAGAAGCATCTGGCTAACGCTCTCAGTCATCTGCTGTGATTGGGCTGCTCTTGTGTGGAGCCAGGAGTTGGACTTGATGATCCTTATGGGTCCCTTCCAACTCAGGATATACTATGATTCTAAATTCCTGGCTCTGGAATATTTTGCTAATAGTGCATTGATTCTACAGTCTTGTGGCAGAAACGTTCACTGAGGGACATAGACACCTGGATCCCAGCCCCTGTTCCAGAGGCTGGTTTATATAAGATTTATAATGTAAATGTTGAATATAAGATAAAAATGTATTTAAAATAGCAATGGAGCAGGGACAGGTGTTTCTACTACCTCATGAGTATCCCTACTGTTTATGGTTGCCAGCTTCTTTGCCTATGTGAGCTGTGTACCCAGACCTTCATATGGCTGGAAGCCACAATCCGAATCCGTGCCTCGTATGCTGGAAAGTGGAGGGAAGCAAGAGTTGATTGTGACTCTTCAGGAATTCAACCAACCCATTACTGGGTCAGACTGCATTAGCGATGCAGTTGCATCCTAAATCAATGTAATAATACCACCTTTCTATAGCGTGGGCTGGCAGATTCCATCCCACAAACAGAAATTCACATTACTCCACAACCCCCTGCACTGACTCACAGCAGCAGAGCTAATCATACAACCAAGATGCCCCTAGAAACCTTGATCTTGACCTGTTCAAGAGCTGTACGTGGTTCAGGGCTGTGTGAGCCTCTTCTCAAGAGGGAGAGATCTCTAGTATTTTCTCTTGAGTTAGAAAAGAACTTTTAGCCACAAATCAATGATTAAGGCAACAAATATTTTTCTGTGTATATTGTATACATGTCAGTGTTCTATAGGTGATCATGCTGTCTTTCAAAACAAAGAATCCTTAATTGCTTCTTGTAAGTTGGCCTCATTTCATGTCAGACTGAGGGGGGAGGTGAGTGGCAGACTAGTGATTAAGGCAGGATATGTGAAAGTGCAAGAGAGGTTTGGGATCAGGAAAGGAAATTAAACCCAGTTGATTGTGCCATTTGTTCTGTGACTTGTCAATGTAAAATCCATGACCCAACCCCAAAGAAGGTATGAGAAGCCAAGACTTGCTTTCCCACTTTTCTTTACTGCCAGATGTAGTCCTTCTTTACTGGGCTGCTGCAGGATCATGCTTTCTTGCTCACTATCTCTTGGGCTTTGTGCATCCCTCGTGTTGTAGCTCCCTCTTGGGGATTTGGTCCCAAGTGACTAACTGAGAAGCAAGTATGCCAAAAATACCTGTAAAGTAATTATGGCCTTTGAGGTTAAGTCTCACGGAAACCTATGTCGTGTAATGACAGCTAGACTCACAAGCCTTCACAGACTCCTGTTGTGAACGTTATCCTAAATCCTGCATCTTGACATTTTTAATCAGTTCCTTTTAAGCACAAAGAGGGTGTAACTAAATCTAAGATGAACTACACAGATCCATTTTAGTATCAGGTTGTTTCATATGTTTAAATACTATCTCCCTTACCCCCACCAAAAGGAGCAAGTGACATGATCCATTTCTAAGGCTCTGTACTACTGTGGAGTGTCAGAATGTGTACAGATATTATGTAATGTGAATGTACAGATACTAATGCTGCAAAATCTCACACCTGTCATGAGATTATTTTAATGGGGAACTGAGATACTCACGTGTACGCTCAAGTGGCTTGCAGGCTCACACACCATAGAGTAAAATTTAGGCATGGTACAGGTGGGTTAACCCAAATAAAATCAAGGGAACCGCATATTCCCATCTCAAATCTGAACTGACTCACAGAACCTTCGTATCAGTACAAGATCACAAGAGTTTTTAACAACAACTTTGTAGAGCTTAATGAAATTCATTTCCTAGTCACACTAACTCCTTCAATTTGTTTCCAGGTCTAATACAGGAACCATATGGAGCGAGGCACAGAAAGATAAGTAGGCGTTGCATGCCATTACTCACCATCTGTTTAGGCAAGCCATGCTGAGCCGAACAAGGAGCAGGTCACGGCTCCGACGACATTCGCAGGTCAGAGCCTGTCTAAGAGCCAACGTGGACTGCAGCAGCATCTGGCTGTCAGGGAACGCACGGGAAGATTTTCCTGGGGTCGCCCTGCGAGATGAGGACAGCAAGTGGTTGATTGGCAAGGGAGGAGCAGTGGGTGAAGATAAGGAAGTGCCTGAGAAGCAAAAGCCTATGTGGAGAGAAGGAATAGAAAGTGAATGAGTGATATAGGGGTAGATGGTAAAGGCATAAGCGATGCCTAAGATGCTGACGTGCAGATTTTTATTGCAATACAAAGCCCTACATTTACTAAGAGTTGGAGGTTTTGCCCTAGGTTTCATAACCACGTAATGTAATATTATTCCAACTGGCATTTTATCAGTGAGACCCTTTCTCAGCATAAATTATAAAAATATAAATGCATGTTAAATCATATGCCATTCGTTTACTGAAGATTTATAGATGAACTTATCCACTGTAGAGCTGTGTTCTCAGAGAACCTGCCCTGCGCTTCCCTGCACCTGCAGAGAGCTGGGAACGGGAGGATAATTATGAGCATTGAGAGCCTAAGCCAGATGTTCCAGGAATGGAGAAATTTCATCTTTGGCTGGCTGGCCTCTAAAGGCAGGAAAACAGAAAGAGGAAGTGTCCGTGTTTGAGCTGGCATGTGCCATGCAAATCCTGGCCTAGTCAGCGCCAGGCCTCTGCTGCTGGCAGCTGGCCGCCCTTGTGCTCCTCGCCTGGGGTTATTACCACAGACCGGGCGAGTGCAAAGCCAAATACAGAATGTACGGGGAAGGCTGAAGTGTTAAAGGAAATATGGCTGTGAAATAGGAGCGCATGCAAATGAAGGGAGTACAGGCCTTACAGCGTGTACTAACTTAACGCATTCCACAGTGCGTCGCTTCAGAAAGATTAGGTGTCGCTTCTGTGCTCGGATGACTTAGACATGCGTTTTAGCTTTTTATCAGAAGTATATAAGAAAATAGTCAGGAGGTGTGCTTACATATTGTACCTTTGTGTTTTGTTACCAAGACAATTTGTATTTTTCTTTTTAAGCAAAAGGAACTAAATAAAAGTTAGCTCCTATCTACTAAATGACCAGCTTTGGAATTACGTTCTTCCCAGTGCTGGAAACATCCATTTTCACTTCCTCTCAGCATATTAAGCAATACCAGTAAGGCACTCCTGCTTACAATTTAGAGCAAGAATTTTCACCTCAATACTGCAGCTTTGATTCTTACAATTACATATTGTAGATTGAGGAACAGAATATATTCTAAAGTATACATTTCAAACGCTTTTTTTCAGTTTCTTCTCTTAATTGTCTTTTCAGAAGAGCAACTTCGATATATAGCCAGTTTAATAATAATAATAAATCTCTGTCAGCCAATTCTAACTCCTTTTTCATTAATTCATGCAAAACTGTCAACATGTCAGTAGACTGCAGTGCTCAATTTCAGAGAGGTCTGAAGGAGGAAGGAAAGCATTATGGCAAATGTATTATTGAAAATAGAAATATCTCAACTGAATTGCACAGAGAGGCATTTTAAGATTAAAATAACAAGTGCTCAGAATGAATGAAAATGCCTATGTGACGCAGCAGTGACAGGCACAGAAATGAGACTTGAAATTACTGTCTGGTTAGTATGTGTTCTGACAGAGTTCATGCTTCTTCGCTCCAATGTGAAGATGCGTGCCTCTTTATTTTCTATTCTCAGTTAACGAAACATCACCAAGTGGTCACAGTGCAAGCTCTGTGACATCCAGCCTTTGGGTAGAGAAAGACCCTTGTATCCCAATTTGGGTGATACCTGATGCTGGAGCCGTGTTTAGAGTCTCCACAACACTGCATCCCTATTTGTATATCCCTTCATTTCTCAGACATATCAGCCACTCCACACATTTGAAGGAAGGCTTAGAGGATGACCTTACAAACTGATGTCACTTGTGGCTCTAACAGATTCTTCCTCTGCTCAAGGAGGAGGTTGATGAGCCCCTTCACAGAACTTGAGCCATTTACTGAGGGCAGCTGCTGCGGTCAACAGCTGAACTGCAGATCCTCCAGCAAGGGTGCAATGCCCAGAAGGGCAGCTGAAGGCACACAGAGGTCAGCGAGAGAGGCAAGCCCTTAAACACCTTGGGTTTCATTATTTATAGGCTTAATTTAACCAAATAAACAAAGGATTATCTACTGGTACTGTTGTTAGAAATTGTGGCGGGCTAGTTTTTTTGCAGAAGTCTTTGGCTGCTGTTGTTTTCTTAAGTAAAAAAGAGCAAAATGAAAAGTTTCAGGAAGGTAGAAAAGACCAACAAAGGCTGTTTCTTCTCTTCAGGATTAAGGGGGGGAAAAGCCTGAATGATTACAAAAAAAAAATTCTGTGAAATAAGGGAACAACAAAGATGCACTATGGACTAAAGTCCTTTCCCTCAGAATCATGCTTCATTATTTAGCACTGCTTGAATAAACATTTTCAAAACAAATTTAGGGGATATTCTGACCTTACTTAAAAATATGAAAATTACTTCAGGAAGTAATAAGGAAGATATCCTTCCTTAAGCTTGCTTTATTATAAGCTCATGACCTCTGTAGAGGTTCTCAGTAAGACACAGACAACTGGCACCACTTAGATGAATCATCTTTGTTTCAGTTTCACACACACAGAATCTTGCAGGGAGGCAGTTTTACCTCACTGGTAGCTGGTTCTCAAGAGCTCAGGATTTGGGTGATTTTCCATTTCTGAATGAACATTATGAACAATTAATTAAAAGATGTAACCTGTTTTATCTCCTACCTGGTGCGTGTTTGTGGAGCAGATTAGTTGTCCAGATGAAGTTCTTGTGACTGAACATGGTAGCTGGGTTGTAACTGTGACGGCAGCAGGCAGGCAGGCAGCAATGCTCCTGTGCTTACCCAGCCAGCAGCAGAGATGCTTACATCTAATGATGGATTTCGCAGACCGCAGGTTTCAGTGTGTAGCTAAACTGAATGCACAATGACAGACCCAAATTTGGGATTTAGTCCGTTATAATATTTAAAAATTCCCATTAGATTTAGAAGCCGTTGAATATACTCAGTGCTGTGAGGAAAGTACGATAAACAAGTGAACCAGAGCCTGGGCTGCCACAAACTCAGAACCTGAACCAGATCTGCCAAGTTTCATGGAAATGTTTTAATCAACTTTGACTCTTCCACATTTCTAAAATTTTAATTGCACCTCCTTGAATCAGCAATATTTCACCCTAAGAGACTGAGTAATGGGTGTGTGTGTCATGTGTCATCGTGTCGTGTTCCNTTTTTTTCTCGTGTCGTGTCCCCCCCCCCCCTTAATAATTGTTTTCAATTTCTGTCATGTTTTTCTTGGGTTTAGAACAACATGAGCAGGAGCCCCACCCACATTTTAGTCCATTGCTGGCTAAATGAATGTTCATGCCCAAGTGAGTTTTGGGGTCAACCCATCCCAACACACACATCCTAGAACTTCAGGAAAGCCCTTCTCATCTTGGTAATTTAGATGGGAGGAACTTGAATGGCCTTTGGATTCTGAATATACAGAAGTGAACTAGGGAAGGCAGGAATCCATCAACGTATTAGGTGATTCATGTTGCAGAGAGACAAAAGGGATTAATTTAGTGTGGTTCCCTCAAAGGGGAGGTACACTGACAGGAAACTGAAACAGCAGAGTTAGAGTTCCTCATTCATAAATAGAGTGTAAAATAAAATCACTGAATAAGACATTGGTTTTCTCACCAGTGGTTACTGGCCATCACAGGGATGATGCGTGGTTTATTCCTTGTAGAGTATTCCAGTGATTTAGTTAATTTCTGTCTTTACTAAATAATATTTATATCAGTAATATTACTAGTGGAGAATAGGTGGTGGTTTTGTTTTGTTTTGGGGCTTTTTTATCATGTTAGGTATTCTTTTGATAGAAAAGCTGTTTTCTTATAAAGCTATAGCCAATGTCTGACCATTTGCTGGTTTTAAAACTTACAAGTCTTTTTGATTGGTTATGAAGTATAAATTCCCATGCCACAGCAGTTAAATGCTGTCTACCTAGTATCTGTATTGGCGTGGTATTCTTTGCAACTTTATTTTTGAATTTGTTTCCTCTATTTATTTATAGTTGGAGCTAGTAAAACAAGTGAGAACCTTCAGTTTGTGGGGGACTGTAAGTTTGTTATCACTGCTGTATAAGTCCCATTCACAGCAGTATTTGAAGATTGCTACTGCCACGTATCTTTGCACATTATGCTCAAAATAAAGGCAAAGGAAAACTTTGAAAAGATTACTGTGGATTGAAGGCCATCTTAAAGTGCAATGTGGTACCCGAGCAAACAAAAAGTAAGCATACATCCATACTCTGGATATCACTGATGTATTATCTTACAGTACAGCTGAGGAGACTTTGCTAGAGCATTCACAAATTAGGCAGTGTTTCCCACTGAGTGAGTATGTTTTGCTGAATGATGGTAGTTAAAATATCCCTCCACTAACAGTAATTCATTTGCATTCCTGAGCATGCTTGCAGGTATATAGAATGGAACACAGGCTGTTAGATAATTATTGCAGTAGGTGTTAATTCAAAGTTTAAATCACAAAAATCTGTAATACAAAGACAAAAATCTTTTAAAGAATCACGTTTGTAAAGCTAGTGAATTAAATATGCCGACTGAGCCTTGCTTCTGACATATCCAGCGCATTACATTCAGATACGCTGGCAGGTGAGTCTATCGGGAGTCTAAAAGGCTCTGAGAATGTTCAGAGTAACATTTGGGAAAATAGAGATGAATTTTGGCCAGGTCTTTCATATACCCATTTGTGCTCTATATTTTTGGTTCCAAGTGCGTGCTAAGATCAAATTCCCAGACTTTCTCAGTGCCCAAGCAAATATTGTTAAATGCAGATTTGGAACATTCATAAAACACAGACACAAAACTTTAATGTACACATCTGCTATCACACAAGTCTGGTCAGGCAGCAGGTTACAAATGAAGGGTGATATGCAGAACCTTATGAAGCTTTGAAGTGTCCAATGTCATGAACAGCAAGATTACACCTCAATGATGACATGCCATTAGATATTCACAAAGGATAACTTTATCCTAGTAAGATTAATCTCCTGTAAATCCTCCAACAAGCTTTGGAAGGAGGAGACAAATGTTATTCTAGGTAGCAATATAGTGACTAGATCAGACTTCTGCTCTGAATGACCCTTTAGGGGAACCTCTCTCCAGCCCTTTACTGTGGAGAAAGCCTACAATGCTGAGCTTGGCTCAGTTAAGAAAACCTAGAATCATAGAATCATTTTGGTTGGAAAAGACCTTGAAGATCGTCGAGGCCAACCGCTAACCTAAGACTGCCAAGTCCACCACTAAACCATGTCCCTAAGCACCACATCTACATGTATTTTAAATACCTCCAAGGATGGTGGCTCAACCACTTCCCAGGGCAGCCTGTTTCAGTGAAGATTTTTTTTCTAATAACCAATCTAAACCTTCCCTGGCACAACTTGAGTCCATTTTCTCTTGTCCTGCCGCTTGTTACTTGGGAGAAGAGACCAACACCAACCTTGCTGTAACTTCCTTTCAGGTAGCCACAGAGAGTGATAAAGTCTCCCCTCAGCCTTCTTTTCTCCAGACTTATCTCCAGACTAACTAGAAAAAAGCTAGGCTACAATGTGCATTTCAAATTGCCATTTTCTTCTCCTTCCCTGCTTGAAGCTGATGTGACCCATGTTATTTTTGCTGTAATGGAGCAGCGTGTGCAGGAGTTATGGCAGGCTGCTCTTGCAGTACAGTTTCTGAAGTCAAAGCTAAAAGTAATTCCAAACTGGAATTTACTTTGAAATTTACAATTGAAAGTTGCCTTTCAAGATTAAAAAAATGACACAAAAACCCAGCCATGTGTTTAATGCCAACATTAATGGAGTCATGCTTAGCCCACTTTCAAAACATGAAAGCCTTTCTAAAAGAGTATAGAGAACAAGTCCACTTGTAAGTTGAAATACTGATCAGGATGAAGAACGGTATAATAGTCCTATGTAACCTCTTTTGCTTTTTTGAGTTGTCAGTAACACATCTTCATTAAATATTCAGAAGGATCTGAATACGTTTTCCTATCTTACTCTGATAGCATATAGGATGTTCGTGTACACGAGAGAGAAAGCGAGAGAGCAATTTTCTTCCAAAGACATTAAAATCCATTCAGGATATAAAAATAGTTCTTACATCATAGCACATCATGAAATATTTCTGAGTTTCCTTATGATGCCAGACTGGAATAACACAAATGAAAAAAAAGACATTGCGGCATCCTATACATGTGGTCAGAGGTATAGTTACTTGTTCCATACAAATTTCTACTCTTGGGCTACATCTGCAAAGGAATATTCAAAGTTAAGATAAATCAACTGAAGATATGAAGTCAATTACTCTTTCAGACAAATCTTTAAATAATATAATTATAGCAGAACAAAATAATCAGTTTCTCCTGCACTTTTCATAAAGAAAAGGTTTCTAAGCACAATATTTGGAGCATATGTCTCCAATTAGTTCATCAGGCTATTTATAGACTTTACTTTATTAAAGAAAGGGAAGGAATTTTCATCCAGTGTCTAATTTTTTTTCCCCAAATTAAGAGTCATGATTCTGAAAATGTTTGACACAGATGAAGGATTGCCTTATTCAGGGCAAATACATCCATTAGGAAAATAATGACTTTTCTTTAAAAAGCTGCATCTTGCCTTCATCAATCTGATAGAGACTGCAGCATCAAATCATATGTAATCTGTCTACTTTTTAAAACTGCTGTTATCATTCATTAAGCAACAAGAAATAGAAATATGTTGTCATTTAAATATATTGTAACATTATTTGTTTTTCATATTTGATACATAACTGACTAAAAATATACACATACGAGTTCATGTTAATAGTAATAATAATAATGAGCTTACACATAAAAGTGATATAAAACTGTGTCTTCATATTATAACATTTTGGACATTGACTCTAATTATTTTTAGAGCCAGTTTTGAAAATGAAACAGCAGGGAAGAAAAATATCGCTGCTGGCTACTTGAAATTAAACAAGCTTTTCAGACGCATGACCATTGTTGCCATTTTGCCTCTTAATATTTTATGTAAAACAGATGCTTTTTTCAGATACTGGCCAAAATCCAATCTAGTATAAACCAAAAATCATATAGGCCATTCAATTTTTAACATATTATTTCAATGTTTCGTTCCCCATCTTGCAAATACATGTATGGAACTTCCGCATATGAGCAGACTTAGTGAACTGCTTACTTGACTGGATCAAGCTAAAAATATTTACATACCTATATATACATAGACATATGTATGCATATACATGTGTATATATGCCTTTGTAAATTACGTATGAAAACTCATTCCAGTTACAATTTCAGCCAGCGTAAACTGAGCCCTCAGTGAAGATGGAGTAGCAAGGATATTTAGACTTCTCACAAACCAAACACCGATAGTTTGCATTATCCATATTTCTAAGTTAGAACCCAGCTTTTTTATGATGAATGAACTAATGAATTTATGACTCTTGTGATCAGGTTTTGCTGTACCATACCTTTTGCATTATTAAGGACACATTATTATGACTTGCTTTCATGGTTGGCGCTATTTGTTTGACTTAGGGATTAGTATAACTTTCATTAAAGTTTATGAGTATTTGGAGGATGTGAAGAGATTTAGAATTTTAGTGCTGCTTCAAGAAGATGAATAAGTTGGACTATTGTTTTCTTCTAAATCAGAACAGAATTATCCTGCTAAGTTATCAAATTGTGTCACTTTTTATGTATTTTAAATTTACTAATTCCTTTAACAGTTCCTTTAAGGGGAAATCCAAGTTGAACTCTATGAAAATTGAAGTTCTGGGAAGCTCTTAAAGATCATTTGAGAAGTTAATCTCTCAGACTGAGAAAATATTTTAATTAAGGTCTTTTCCCATGTCCACCATTCATAAGAACTCCATATGACATTACGGGAAATGTCATATGGACATTCCTAGAACTTCCTAGAAACAACCAGAAGTTGATTTTGAAACACTTTACTGTGAATGTTTAAGCTTACAATATAGAAGGGAGGGGCCCTTTTAATTATAAAAATCTTGTAAAATTTGGGTGTTTGTGATTTTTCCCAGAGAGTGGACAAAAGCTGAAATTAAAAACAAGTAAGCACTCCTAACCAGAGTTAGGAAAGGGCTAGATTTTTTTCTGGTATGTTTTAGAAATATAAATTACATACAATTATAATGTAGCTAGAGATCTATGCTAAAATCAAGGCTCCACCAAAGTGCTCAGGCCTATTGAATTTATTTGTCTTCTCTTTTGTAGACAGGCATGTACTGAATAAGAATATGCATACATTAATATAAGAATTAAGTGCATGCAAAACCGATTTTTCTGGGCAGACACAGCATTACTAGTGTCCTTGAATTGACACACATTCTGAAGTGTTAGATATAATTGGGACCTTACAAAAGAGTATTAGGAGGTATAGGCAAAAAAACTCAATAAAAGAACTGAACAAAGGGCTTGAATCAAAGGGGCCCTTGAATCAAATGTACATATATTTAGAGAAATAATAAAGATACTTCACATTTTTAGAACATTCTTTCTGCTACTAGAGAAGGGTTCAGGTTTTTCAGGTAGGGGTAAAAGACTACATAGCAAGAGACAGCTACAAATAATTTATTGAAAAACACTAAAAAAAACAGTTAAAGGTCATTAAAGGAGCATATACATACCAAATAAAATAAGTAGCATAAGAAGAAACAGGTTTTTTGACCCATTTATAATACAATCTTAAACTATTGGAGATAGAGCTAGCTATCGTCTGCATAACGTCCCAGCCCATTATGGAAATATATCTTACAGATTTCAGAGAGACTTATTTTCTTGATATATATATATATATGAGTTTAATATATCCTTTATGTATGAAGATACAATAAGGATCATCTTCTAGTTTTTATTTCTTCTGTTACTCCTCAGATACTAGTTCACTTACAAAATATCATTTATCGAGAAGTTCCAGAAGCTTTCCAAACCTCCAAAATTTAGGCATCTCCAAGGAGGAAGGCCATTTGGAAAAGTTTTCCTGAATTCCATTAAGGTTTCTCAATTAAGCATGTGATATTCTTAATGAATCCAATGAAAGCCTCATTCATCTGCCCTGTGGCCCATTTTTTTTCTTCCTGCTCTCAGCAGTGTAGATTTATGAAACCCAACAGTGAACAAAGCCATCCAGTAGTTACTATTAAACAAACCAATAGAACAATACAAAATATGACAAAGGCCAAATTCACTGATGCGTTTGAATATTACATTAATATTTAAAATGTTAGTCCTTGTCTAAATAAAGCTCTAATTTTACTTTTCCTTGGACAGCCATGTCATGGGCATAAACCCTGAAAGCTATCTGTTTTGAGAAATAAAGGCAATTTCTAACCTCTTTACAGGTTTCCCACCGTCCTCCAAATGGCTGTCATTATTCATTACTGTTTTGAAGGAGAGTACCTTTTAACAGAGGTATAAACAGTTACTCTAATCGTGTTTACTGGCAATAGAGATAAGTAGCACAAATTTTGCTCTGAGTTACGCTCTTGTATTTCTTGTATTTAGACTCTTGTTAGACAGTCACGGAATGCATTATTAGAGAACTGGACAGAAGATATCTAAAATGAAAGAATAAATTTTACCCATTAATATATCTATATTCTTTATTATCTTTTGGGTTAAAATAGTAGTTAAAAGAGTTTTGAAATTATTTTGGAGCTTGTCAGGAAATTACATCTCCCCTATGGAAATGTTAATGAAAAATTAGTATTCCAGGT
Organism: Psophia crepitans; assembly: GCA_013399095.1. NCBI lineage: Eukaryota > Metazoa > Chordata > Aves > Gruiformes > Psophiidae > Psophia > Psophia crepitans. The sequence continues at coordinate 19,401 of VWZZ01000069.1, forward strand.
TTCCATCATTGCTCTGCTAATACTGGGGGGGGGGGGGGGGGGCAAAAGAAAATATTNNNNAAATAGGATAAGTTGTCAATGAGGGGAGGCGAGTAACATAAAACAAGGTTTAGTTGAAAGCTAATTGTCACCAGAATGTTTTCTGGTCTATCATCTCTAGAGCTGATAAAATAGCACGAATTTTACACAAACTACTGAAAGAGAATGAAGACTAAGCTAATTACTATAAACCAACTCTAAAGTGCCAAGAAGCTTCTGATCATTTAGAAACAGTTCTTACTCACACTTTGGGGTTAGCATATCCCAGCGTAATTTACCATTGAATTTACCATTTACAGATGGCAGTAATTCCAGGATTAGGCACAGTCTCTGAACAAGAACAACAAGGAATACAATTTATTATTGCATTTGACAGTCAAAGTTTGAAAGTGTTTTTTTTTTTTTCTACAGTTCTAGCTACTTTATATTAGGAATATTCCTTGTGGTTGGACTGTTCCCAGGCAACCTAGTAATTGCTCACCTTATATGACTCTTATTATCTTCTTGTTGATGGAAACCCATTGGGCCACCTAATTCAACAAAATTGCAACAACAATCAAGAAGACTTACCAGATGTAGTGGTGAATATAGTATACGGCTCTTTTGCAATCTCATGAAGACCCCACTGTTGGTCAGCAAATTATATGTATATTTGATAACACAATTTCCTTGGTAAGAAAGTGCAATCATGATGACATTCTTCAAGAGACTACACAAAAGTCAAGGGTAGGGAAAGATGGGAAACGGGACTATGATACGATTTTGATTTCAGAATCTCCATAGAATGAACAGTAATAAACATGTTTCCTCCCTGTAGGATAAGGAAAACTACATAAGTAACATGACCATATTTGATTAGGAAATGATCTAGAATACCAGAACTCTTTCAGGAATTTGGTCCAATCAAATGGATGATAGATACCCTAAGAAATGACAGCAGAAGGCAGCAACATTATTATGTTATTAAACAACTTTCAGCAATTATATCTAAGTACAGAAAAAGCCATTAGGCCTCCCTCCTCTTGCTCTAGTGCAGTCAAAGAATTAGGGTCAATTCTTCATTTATTAATAACAGTAACTACTACAAATATATTGTGGGAAAATATATTTCAAATATATATGTATGTGAATGCCTTTACAGCAACCCTTGTGAGATAACAGAGTGTACTCAAAGTGAGTTATATCAGCAGGGAGTGTCATGGGTTTTGTTTTCAAACACTCTTGGTTTATGTTCTGTTTTCCCTTCTGGCTGAGAACTCACGAGCTTGGTTTCTCTTGGCTTCTCTTTAAAATAATCTTACATTCTACAGCTGTATATTTCCTTTACCTTTCATGTAGCTATAAAATACTTACTTTAACAGGTGAGACACATTCCAGCTTGCAGGTGTCCTGACACAGATCCCACCAGTGCTGGTTGTGAAGGCCATAATTACACGTAGGTCACACATGAGCCTCCCAGAACAGGATCAAAGGCCAGAAGTCGTTTTCACAACACCTGGAAGGAAAGTATGTGTGAAAAGCGACTTCACATAGCTGTTTGAGAAGGTATTTCATCTGCTAGCAGCAGAGGCTGGGTACATCACTTCCATATAATACAATTTCTTTTAAAAATGCAAATAGTTTTGTTGGAGCCATCAATGGTGCAAGGAGAAATCTGTACAGCAAAACATGTAAACAACTCTCCTTCCAAAAGGAAATGGGGGTCAAAGGCATGGGGGAGGAGGAGGCAGAGGTGCCGCACAGGGAGGAGAGAAGATGCAGAAGAGGAGCAGCAGGCAGCTGCAGTCTCTGGGGAGGGGATCAGACCACAGGAAAGTTGAGACCCACTGCTAGAAGGTTCCTCTGTGAACTTTAAGAATAAGAGATTGTCTTTGGGAAATGTTATTTCTCTTATAATTTGCTTTTAGAAACAGTATCCAAATCCACATGTCCAGACAGGCAGATACCTCTTTTATTGGCTTTTTGTCCAAACGCATTATTATATTTTGAGTATTTGGACCAGAGCTTCCCAAATACACATAATTTTCAAATCTGGAGTTTTATTTCAAGTGTAACTTCATTATATTTAAGATTTGGTTTAACCAGTTGGAAATTGAAACTCTTATAACCTATATTTTCATAACAACCTTTGTTACTTGGATTCCAAGAGAAGCAGTTAAAAGAATGATTTCCTGAGGAAAAAGTTGCCATATCGTATTGCTGCCGGTTGCTGAATAGACTGCACCTGCCTTCAATACCCACCGAGTTTTGGCTATCGTCAAAGTAAACAGGCAGTGAGTCTGATTTGATAGAGCAGTTCCCATGCCTGTAAAATCTCATCAGATTCCAGTTCATCTCAGCGACCCTCCTCCACCCTCCTGCAATCAATCCCTGTGTTTTAGCTTTCTGCAATGAATCCAGTGCAAATACTCACAAATACCTAATTACCAGAATTACATAGCTCTGGTGCCTATTGCAATTCGCTTCTGTCATTATTCAGCAGGAAGGTTTGTGCTTTTTGTAGTTTTGGTAATAATTACGTAGTGCTGAGGAAAGGCAGCTGCGCGCTGGCACTCAGACCCACCATCAGTCCAGCTCCTCGCTGGTGTTAGCACACAATGTGTCAGGGTCATGGTACAAAGTGAAGTTCCCTCATTAGCATCTCTTGACTGAAAAGGGATAAAACTTAAAATGAATCCATCTGTTTTCAGTACCGCTTTGTTTATACTTTCTAATGCTGGGTTTTGGCAGGCCCAGGCACTATTTATTCATCACTGTTGTCACTTATCCATTCATCTAGCCACAGAATTTTGAATAGGAGTGTTCACTTACTTAGGCAAAATTTTCTCTGCATATTTGTTTGTCTTTTTGGATACAAGTGCCAAATATTTGTTTGAAAGTGAAATCATGAACAGCAGTCATTTGAAAGAGAAGAGACGGGGAGGGAAAGGGAATAAGGTATGTTTGATGGCACTCAAACTGTAGTTTCTGTCGACAGATCCCACTTTTTTCCCGTGTAATGATCTTCCTTTGCTGTACCGGGAACCCCTCCCTTATGCTAGGAAAGAGCAAGACATCTTGGCACCTGTTCACAATTCGCATGTTTGGCAGTGGTTTTTGTTCTTAGACATATGCAAACCTCTCCTATGATCTGCAGAAAGGAATCCCTTTGACACGCAAATCAAAGAAGAAGAGGAGGGCATGTTGGATAGACACACATAAAATAGTGGAAAAAACACTGGCAGATGCTTAGAAAGGAACTATGCATTATGAAAGGGCAAGTAAAGGGGAAGTAAGTGCAATACGTACATTGCATCATCTCTCCACAAAGGCAGACAAGAGTAGTGGTGTTAGGCACGTGCTGAAAAAAGGATTTCCAGAGGTTACAGAGAAATGATTGTGTCCATTCAGGGCTTCAGTGACTTCTCAGTTAGGGTGCAGATGACTGTTTCAATCATAGTCAGTACAGTTAGTGTGTACAGAAAACACGACTTTATTATCTAATAAAAAATATCTAAGCAGGTAATGGAATTGCTGAAATGACAGTTAAAAGCTCTTCATTCACCGATTGCATACTGAACTGTTGTTTTTTTTTTTCCCTGAAATACCTCATCATACAAAGGTCAGGTCAGAGGGGACAAAGTAATGAGGAAGGATTAAAATAAAAAACATTCTGCAGCCTTTAGAAGTCACAAAGTCCTCATGAGGTGTTGTTTGATTTAAAGTCTGAGGTGTCTGAGCCTAAATATTTTATTTAGATATACCTGACACTTCAGGATTTACCTATTTCTGTAGATATTTTAATAACTGTACCCCAAAACTTACTAAAGCTGTAGTCCACAGTTCTTTAATTTCTTCATGGCCTTAACCCCCCTTTTAACACTGAATCTCTGCTCACCACAGTAAATCTACTGTTCTTATTGCAAGGTAGTTAGGCAAGAATCACTTAGAGGGGAGTGTCATTAATGATGAGTTATATCATGCTCAGCAGAAAAAGTATTGTATGTAAGATATTTTCTATCATACATAATTTGAGGACTGGGAGATTTTGGCTGGCAAGAAAGAACATTCCTTATTTTTAAATAAACCTGTATTTATATAACTTCTACTCAAATCAGAGATTATTTCAATGCATCTATGAAACTACATAGCACTGATATAGTTGCACAGATTCAGAAATGGAGCCTTTTATTATGCCTTACTAAATAGTTGTAGCCGGATCATCTAGTAACTAATCAAGACATAATGAATGCATTTATGATTGAAAAAAAATCACCAAAAGTGAAAGTTACTTGTTGCAAAAGTGAGGTACTGTGACTAGAAATCAACCTGAAAGTAACAGGATAAGGGTTAGAATGAGTTCAGTTAAAGACAGCACAGTAAGTAATCTTTCACATGCAGAAGGATGCATATAGGCATTATATAATACATACATTTTTCAATTTTAGTTACATTCAAATGGAAACTTGCAGAATCAAAACATAGTTTTTTAAAGAATTGTGAGTAAACATCACATCTACATAAGAAACTGCAATTTAATTCTGGGGGAAGTCTTTCCAGTGTAATCAGAGCACTTCAGAGATCACAAGTATGTTACCTGAGTTGTTGGAATCCTCATCTTTAAATGAAGCTGCTCCAGTGTCTCAGAAGCCACAACATTTGGGCAAGAAGGAAGTTGCATTAGATTTATGCTAACTTTGACTTTTTGGGACATTACAGTATTTGGACCAATAGTCTTCTCCATTGTGTGGGATGGAGCCTTCCCATCAGCTAAACAGGCAGGGCTGGCAGGAAGAAGAGTAAAGAATTGATCTTGATCATATTTCCTCAAACATTTGAAGAAGATTAGTCCATCTGACAGCTGACAAATGTTTCCCTCTTTGCTGGAGAGACTCCAACTCTCCCACTTAGAAGCCTGTTTTTTCTAGTTTTGTCTTTTTAGAAAACAGTTTACATAATAACCCTCCCACCAAAAAACAAAACAAAACAAAAGACACCAAACCCACCAAAAATTACTTCCCCTAAGCTCCCTCAATCTTTTTCCCAAAGTAAGATTTTTTACTTATTCAACTAGGAGCTCTAGAGGGCCATTCAATTCCATATTACAAAGCATTTTGCCTGTTTTCAAAGTAGCGTCTCTCTATAGCTGCCTTTAGCATTCTAGCTGCACTGAACAATAGTGCCATATTAAGAGTGCAAGATAAGGAACTCAGACAAAAATGTAAAAAGCAAAAAAAAACCCCAAACCACTAAAAACCAAACCAAAGGAAATAAAATGCTGCTCTTCAGATTTCATCTAAGCCATTTGAGAGGTCTCACATATTCCACTGTAACTTTAGGAACTGAAAATGTGTAGAGAATAGTCTCTCTGGCCTGAGACACTAGTCAAAATTCACAGCTTTGACAGATTCTTTGATGTTCTTTATATTGAAGGGAGAATTTGAGGGTTATGATACGCTTCCCAAAATGCACCCAACTTTCTTCTCCTGGCTTTCTACTTTCACCGCAGAGAGTTAGCAGGTGATAACTGGACTCTGTTTACAGCAGGGCAGCCCATAAGGCTCTAGCATGACCTACACCCAGACTGTAGATCCATCCCCGCAGCACTTTTTATTACATTAAGGGCACTTGGTCATCCCTCCGGTTGAGCTTCTAAATGTATTTGGCCCATTAGTTGTCTTTAAACAAACTTCAGTTCTCTTTGCATCTGGTTTGCTGTTATCAACCATTTCTCCCTTCAGTATAACAGTGTAGGCAGTGCGGCTTAGGTCAGTTACTGTTCTTTTAACTGGCATTTAAAACATCTATATTATTACAGTGGTACATAGTAAAAAAGTATATGAAATGGATGGTTTTAGGGCTGAGTAGTATTTTATTAATGAGAACATTCACTGAGTTTAATCTTCTACTGTTAATCTAATAAAAAAGAGCTGTTTAAACAAGTCAACAAAGAGCTATAATGAACAATTAGACTTAGAAATTACCTGGCTTTCCATTCACTACCCCTTTAAAGTACCAATGTGTTCACTAGATCAGTGCAATTGTTATGGAGATTTCCAAACATTTAGATTCTTCATAATTAATAGATATCACAGCTGAACATATTGTAAGACTTAAATCTAATCATTGGGTGTAGCTTGAGCACAGTACCTGGAAATCCTGAATCTGATTTAGTTTCTCTGTATAGTCTCAGCACTTAAGACGTGGTCCACCCCATTTTCCTACCTGTTAGACAAAGGTAATTTCACTCTGTGCACAGGAGATTGTGAAAAGGTGTCATTTCATTTTTCAATATCTTTGGAAATATCTGTAGATTGGTATCTTTGATTGGTGAACCATCTTATTCATGTTTCCCTGTCAATGGAGAACTTGGGATCAGCCTTCATTCCTTGAAGAAATAAGGTGATATTAAAGATTACAATTTTCATCATTCAACTGACACTGGCTCTCCTCACAGCAAATCCTTTAATTGTCCTAGAACCATGGTAGTCCTGATGTTTGAAGCTCTGTTTTACTTAAATCCCAACTAGACACTTCGTGGGTCAGACACAGCTTTTTGAGAGAGAGAGAACTCACATTTTTCTTTCAATCTCATAGAAACTCTAAGGGAAACCTCATACCTGGCCACACCACTTCTCAAATATAAGTTACATTTCAGATCTTACTGACTCCCACCTCAGTGCTCCAAGACTTCTCTTCACAGCCACTGCCTTTCTTAACTCATTTTGTGAAGTCTTTCAAGTTTAAATCAAAGAAAAATGTGGTTTCGTTCCTTGGATGCTGACATTTGTTTCTAACACAGATGGAGGGAAATGTCCCCTTTAAAATTATATCGATAGATAATCTTGTAAAGGAGCACCGGCTCTTACTTCCTGCCAATAGAAGCATCGTGTTGACTGTACACAAAACTGGAAGATCACTGGTTCAGACAGACGGGCCAAGCAGGCCCTGCTTGCAAATATATCTTTTTATTTTGAAGGAAGGGAGTAGCACACTGGAGTTGTATTAAGTTTCTGCATGCTAATATGCCCTCACCTTCACTCTCCCACATACTTTTGGAACACTCAGTTCATATTTCAGCATACCTCCTAAAAAAATTGCAGATATGTCTGTGCAAGCTAATTTTGAAATGGAATGGGATAAAAAGGTTGAAAAGTTGTGTCAGAAAAGCAATCTTCATATCAGGCTGGATTTCTAACTCTGCCTCAAGCAGAGCAAGCTCAGGAGGTCTCTGTGGAGGAGAGGGACAGGAGCCAGGGTTGATACTGTTTCTTGGCACATGCAAGACTGATAATGTTAAGGATTAAGTTGAAGTTATGCGTAATACCCACAAGGTTTTCTGTGTTAAGAAAGACTTATTAAGCATTTGCTGAAAACACGGGTAAGAGGGCATGCCCCTCTTTGAAGGGGTCCTTCTAGTGAAGAGGCAAGTCAGCAGGCTTTAAGCTTTCCTTTCTATGGAGAATGACAGAAAATAGCAATTTCTGGATATAAAACCAAAGCCTCAGACAATTTTTGGTACAACACAGATCAGGTGATCCCTTGCATAAAGTTCTACACATCAGGGAGCTCCAGGAGTGGGACTAGCCCATGAGGAACGACAAGGGCCACCCATGCTGATGGTGCAGTTTGACAGGGCCAGTGCAGCGACACAGGCAGGTCCCATTAACAGCCCCAGACAAGGCAAGGCAACAAGTCAGGACTGGGGTCTGCCCATGAGACAGAACTGCCTGTCACATAAGTTTGAGGTGCACTCTGGAGTCAGGGCCAGAGGCAGACTGCCTGCAGCATGGGCTCCGGGTCCATCCAGGGATGCTGACCAGCAAATCAAAGCAGAAAGAGGCAGGGTCAGGCCCAGGCACCCCTGTAACATGTCACAGCCCCCACTGAAACAGGGCTTCTGGGACCACAGGCAGGGTGTTGATTCCGGGTGAGACGGGTCAGGGTCATTGTCATAGGATCATAGAACAGTTTGGGTTGGGAAGGAACTTTAAAGATCATATAATCCATCCCCCCTGCCATAAGCAGCAACATCTTTCACTAGACCAGGTTGCCCAAAGGCCCATCCAGCCTGATCTGAACACGACCAGGGATGGGGCATCCACAGCTTCTCTGTGCAACCTGTTCCAGTGCCTCACCACCCTCACAGTAAAGAATTTCTTACTTTATTCTAATCTAAATCTACTCTTTTTAAGTTTAAAATCATTCTTCCTTGCCCTATCACAGGCTTGCCCTGGTAAAAAGTCTTGAACTGTCTTACACTGTTGGAACTAGATAATCTTTAAGGTCCCTTCCAACCTGAACCATTCTATGATTCTGTAAGCCCCCTTAAAGTATTGAAAGGCTGCAATAAGGTCTCCCTGGAACCTTCTTCAGGCTGCACAATACCAAATCTGTTACCCTTTCTTCACAGGAAAGGCATTTCAGCCCTCCAATCATTTTCATGGCCCTCCTCTGGATCTGCTCAAACAGGTCCGTGTCTTTCTTGCAATGGAGACCCCAGAGCTGGATGCAGTACTCCAGGTGGAATCTCACAAGAATGGAGCAGCCCAGAATAGGATCGGCTGCATGCACGCATTGCTGGCTTATATCTAATTTTTCATCTATTGGTATCCCCAAGTCCTTCTTTGCAGGGCTGCCCTCAGTTAATCCGCAATCCAATCTGTACTGATACTGGTGATCGCCCTGCCTCAGATGCAGGACTTTGCACTTGGCCTTGTTGAACTTCAGAAGGTTCACATGGGCTCACTTCTCAAGGCTATCAAGGTCCCTCTGAATGGCATTCTTTCCCTCGAGCATATCAGCTGCACCTCTCATTAAGGTCTATTAGTGCCCTCAGGTCCCTACACTGTGTAAACCACTATATATACATCACATGTAGCTTTGCGTTGTTGACAATAGTATTTCATAAATGGGGATCTGAGGCCCAGAGCATAGGGCTTATATCCAAATAAGGGCTCTGGCAACTAAACAGGACTTAGGCATATTTTGGGTACCAATTGCAGGACTGATGTTTTGACACTGCCTGCTGTAACCTTCAAGGTAGCAGGTCAAACATTTTTTATCAAGTAACTGTTACCAGCCTCCAAGTCCTCTCACTTAACCACTCTATCTCTCTCTGACCTCTCTGTTTACCCTTATCAACAGTGTCGTGGTTTTACCCCAGCCGGCAGCTGGGCACCACGCAGACGCTTGCTCAGTCCCCCTCATCGGAAAGGGGGAGAGAATCAGAAGAGTGAAAGTGAGAAAACTTGTGGGTTCAGGTACAGACAGTTTAATCAGGGAAGCAAAAGCCGCACGCACCAGCAAAGCACGACAA
>VWZZ01000069.1:28751-66614 GCA_013399095.1 Psophia crepitans
TTCCCCCAAGCCCCTTATAAACCGAGCATGACGCCATATGGTATGGAATGTCCCTTTGGTCAGTTGGGGTCAGCTGCCCTGTCTGTCCCCTCCCAACTCCCCGCACACCCCCAGCCATCCCGCCGGCAGGGCAGTGCGAGAAGCAGCAAAGGCCTTGGCTCTGTGTGAGCATCGCTCAGCAACAGCAAAAACATCTCCACTATCAACGCTGCTTCCAGTACAAATCCAAAACACAGCCCCATGCTGGCTACTATGAAGAAAATTAACTCTCTCAGCTGAAACCAGGACAAACATTAAAAATAATATCGTGTGGAAATGGAAGTCACATCCTAAATCTCTTAGCTGAGTTGCAGCCTACATCATGTAGGCCATAGACCACATGATGGGAACCACTGATTTAAGAGTCTAAAGGTCTGTAGATACATGAGCTTTCACTAGTTCTTGAGTGGCTAACCATGGGGTACTGTGTATAACCAAGACTTCATCTATATTTGGAAGTGTACAGGAAGCACCTGTAATGTCCAGGCAGCATATAGACTTGTCTCCATTCCCGTTTTGACCTCTCCTCCTGTTGCTCCTGCTTTGACTCCCTGGATGGACCCAGACCTGGTCCAACACCTGCTGTCCCTGGACTGTCAATGGACCCCATTACCAGTCCCCAGTCCTGCCCCACCATGTTCAGCTCTGTGGGACTACACCTGTCAGTGAGGGCATGGCCTGTGCAGGGGCTCCCCTTGGTTCCCAGCTTGTCCCCTCCTCATGGGACACCTCACTTGCACTGCTCCCTGACAGCAGTTTAGGAATCCACTTCATGAGAGTTTCAGCCTGTAAATCACAGGTTAGCAGGGAACTTCACAGCAGACTGAGGTGGCATTAATCTCCCAAGAGGAACAGGACTCAGGTGCTATCCTTTCCTTAGCAGCCTCAATTTCTAGCACTGGCAGTACCTATTCTCAAGGTACTGGTCCTTACAAATCCTGTTCTGTATCAACTAACTCCCCATGCACAGTGTAAGGAGCTAAGTAGCCTAACTGGAAGCTCCAGGTCCTCCTTTGGAACTGGGCTCCTTCGTAGGTCTAGACAGGGGTGATTTAGCTAGACCATGCACACACAGCCCCAGAGGGCCAAGCCCAACTCAGACAACCTATCTTGTGGAATATAAATAGTAAGTCTGCCTGTGATATACTTACAGATCAATTGATTCTGGAGAAGGGCTCCTGCAAATACTGTCCTCAAAATGCTATTGGAAAACTAAAAAGTCATTTATCCATTAATGCGTTAGGAGAAAAATGCATTTAAGAAAATAATTTCTCCATCGCGCTTTTACACCGTTTGCCAACTGTAAAATTATTTCGTCTTTATCCTTACCTGAAAGGCACACAGACTTTCTCATCTGATTTGATCTCTAGACTAAGTGCCAGTGACATTTATTTATTTTTTTTTACATGAGCTCAACTGTTCTTTAGATTCTTTTCTTCATGGGTGTGCATTCTGACCCTGTTTGGTATGTACTACAGCTTTATCATATAGGATATGTCTTCCTTGGTTAGCTCATGTGGGGAGTCCTTCTTTGAAGTCACTGAAACTAATTGTGTGTGTAAAGTAAGCATGATACAATCCAAAGGTACTTAATGTGCAGTAAGCTGCCCTACTTTTGGTAGAATTGTCCTACTTTTCAGTAAGGCAGTTTGCTTTATCTCTGTATAATAAATTGGCCAAATATCCTACTTTTTGACATTACATCTTACTTTTCTTTCCTTGGGAGAAAATAAGGAAGATAAAACATACAGGGTATGTGCAGAACATTTTTCCAGGTTATTGTGTAGCCTTCCTTCTGTATTTCTTCTCTTTTTTTAGTTCTGTCAACATTCATTTCAGCACTAGAAAATATAACCTTAAGAGCAGACTTTGCTTCAGTCATGCCTTGCATTTAAGTAAACCAATCAAAGCACTTTTTAGAAACTTATTAAGCTCAGGACAGGTACAGACATATCTAAGCTTGACCTGATACTGCAGCAAGAAAGGTTAAAAGGGTTTTCTGGTGGTCACACTAGGGAGTCATAGAAACAAAAAGCACAGATCAAAATTATTATGCTGTTTCCTTTCTTTATTGCCTCTATTTCATGATTATTTTTGTTTGTTTTAAGAGCCAGAATAACACGGTGCAACGTTTACTGTGATGTCCATTAGGTTTTTGTACAGATATTTTAAGGGGAGACTTGTGTAACTAATACAGCAAAAAGAAACGAATCAGGCAATACATAGGAAAAATTATTAGCTAATCACAGTTAACCACAAACATAGTTAAACCATCAGGAATGTGTTTCTATTCCAAAGTATGTACACATCATGGACTAATTATATAAATTACTCAAATTACTAGTAGTTGTGATTAAAACAAAGTGTTGACAAAGTCAACCTGATCATATCACGAGGGCTGAATATTTTTGTAACTTTTCCCTGGTACTCCACCTCTATTCCTTTAATTCTGGATTCCTAGAGTTTAGCTTTGTTTCCAAAAACAACCTTGTTTTTTTAAGACATCCTCAAAGTTGATATTAAGTCTATTGAGCCTGGGCTTTCATTTCAACATACCCAGAAACAGTAGCCCCAAATGACCTTTTAGCTGAGCAGGACAGTCTTTTCATCATTCCCTCCACTTATACACCTGCACATTCCTCCTACCTCTTCCCTCACACCATAAAATGGTCCTCAGTAGGATCGTTCTTCCACTCTTGCCTGAGACATATACTGGTACCCCTCTTACTGTTCAGCTGCAGATAGTGTCTGAACTACTGAATGTGATGATGTCGTCTATGTAGAGAAAGACTTTGAATTAGTTAGAATGTGTGGTACAATTAACACAAAATTTTTGCCCATGTTTACAGTGAGCATTTTTCCTGAAATCACTTATAGAAGTGACCGCTGAATTTGAATAACACTAAAGGCTAGTTTGGTCTTTCTTGGTTGAAGTGTGAAAGAAAATTCCTTGTCTTATTTCTCATCTATATCTGGACCATGAATTTTCATCATTACTCTTTCACTCTGAATTATGAGAGTTCTCTTTGCTGAGTATTATGGAGAAAAGGAGAACATACCTGTGATGACAGACACACTGATGTAGGAAACTCACATACGTGTCTTTAGAGTGTAGAATTGTGGATGCTGAAGCTAAGGGCTTAATCATCACTCACTGAAGCAATGACCTCCCAGAATTTAAGCTAAAGTCTCTTCACTTGACACAAAATTGCTACAAGCAGGGAAAGAAAGGACTCCAGAATATTATAACATGGTGCAGAGAAGCAAAATGAACATTCACCCAGTTCTGACACTCACTTCTGCCAAAACCACACTGCTGCAACTATAATTGTCTTCAACGTATGCAACAGATTTATGAAGACAGATGAAGATACTGAAATGTTCAATAAACAAAGCAACAACAACAACAACAACAAAACCGAGAGCTTGGAAAATTCCATCTGAGAGACTGTCCCCTTTCTAAGTACTTTGCATATAAATTTACCAAGTGCCAACCTTTACTTTTCCCCCCAGTTTACTAAGTTACTTCCAATGCCTGATAAAGATGCCAGGCTGGTGTCTGTGTTTTTAAAGCTCATTTATTGTTCATTTCTTAGTAATGAAAAATAACCAGAGACAGAGTTTTCCCATCCTAGACCAGCACTGTATTACAACTGTGGGCAAGAAGGATCTGTTTAAGAGATATGTGTCTGAATTCTTTTGAATGCTGTCTTTGCAGAGGCTTATTATGAACAGGGATTTTAATTAACTTATTTGTCCATTGGTTTCTGTGTAGCAAATACTGCTTATTACAGAATTGTTGATACCTGGGCTTATTTACAACCAAACAGGGTAGCAAACCTATTTCATGAAGAACCAGAGCCATCATGAGAAAACGAAAAATCCATCTACCAAAGAACTGAGCTGGATGTGAATGGCTGACCTGTATCACACTCTTCATGGCTTTGTATCATATTCCCAGTTCCCTTAGGCAGCCAACTTTCTGACATGATTTCTAAGCACCCTGACTGAACTATATGCTGCTTTGGAGACTTCTGTTGGGATGCTTCATTAAAAGTACATCAAGCAATCTACAAGTTCTCATCCATGAGCTACATCCTTTATCCTTGATAACTACTAAATTTTGCACACTTACTGAAAGAATAGGCCTTTTGCCCTTTGTTTTGCCCTCTAGAACCATGGTAAAATTACATACAGGAACATTCTTCCTAGCAGAATCTTTCCCTCAGCTGTCTTAATTAAATTGTACACACACTAATTGCTGAGATCTCATCAACCATTTCGGTGTGGCAGCTAACTGAAGTGTTCATACCAGCTCATTGAAATCCGTATTTCTCAATAGCGCTTTATGTAGAAAATCAGCCCAAAGTTCAGAAAAAGGTTGCATGCATAGATGATGATCGACTATTCACTTATGAGTAAGCAACCTGTTTCTCTAACAAAGATTAACATATACTCTAATAATACATGATTACTAGCTAATCTCCTCTCTCTGGTGACCAGCAACAGAACCCACGGGAATGGTTATGAAACTGCATTGGGGGAGGTTTAGGTTAGATATCTGGAAAAGGCTCTTCACGAAGAGGGTGGTGGGGCACTGCAACAGGCTCCCCAGGAAGGTGGTCACAGCACCAAGCTTGACTGAGTTCAAGAAGCGTCTGGATGATGCCCTCAGTCATCTGCTCTGATTGGGCTGGTCCTGTGTGGAGCTAGGAGTTGGACTCAATGATCCTTATGGGTCCCTTCCAACTCAGGATATTCTATGATTCTATGATAATTAGCCTTTAGCCCTCAGTATATTATTGGTGAATCCCATTGAAGATCTAAAGTGTGTGACCAGACACGACTTAACATACTAGTGCCCTCTACTGCACATATTCAGACAAAAGGACTACTGCAGTCAGCAACAAGGGAGCTCAAGACCAGCTGTTTCATTTATGTCTACAGACAGGACTTTGTTTCCCAACATGAATCCCTCTAATTCAGCCCAAGCCACCTCCATTATGAGTTCAGCCTCATGTTTCACAGGTCCACCTCGGCCAGAGATGACTGTGCCTGCAAAATGAGCAGTGAGAGCCATCCGCAGCAAACACTTGGGGGGACCAGATCTGTGACATTGAACTGCCTTTTACTCTGAAAAGATTCTTCTTTAAAAAGCCCCCCCTGCATTTAAGGGTGCTTGGCATAAACAGACACCTCCCAGCTCTTCCAATGACCAGTCGGAGGAGAAGCTTTGCAAAGCCCTTCACAATGCTACTCACATCGCGCAGAAACTATGTGGCTTCCCTACCTTGACTGGGAATCCCCAGTGGTTGTTGCTTTGAAGCCAGGGGTGGTACAGTGGGTGCTGTGAGTGCTCCAGGGTTGCTGGATGCATTAATAGACCCTACCATGTCCTGGGCTGCATCAAAAACAGTGTGGTCAGCAGGTGCACAGAGGGGATTCTCCCCCTCTACTCTGCTCTTGTGAGAGCCCACCTGGAGTACGTGTCTAGCTCTGGGATCCTCAGTACAGGAAAGACATGGAGCTGCTGGAGCAAGTCCAGAGGAGGGCCACAAAGCTGATCAGAGGGCTGGAGTGCCTCTCCTACGAGGACAGGCTGAGGGAGCTAGGCTTGTTCAACCTGGAGAAGAGAAGGCTCCGGGGAGACCTAACTGGCCTTCCAGTGCCTAAAGGGACCTACAGGAAAGCTGGAGAGGGGCTGTTTACAAGGACAGGGAGTGACAGAACAAAGGATAATGGTTTTAAACTAAAAGAGGGGAGATTTAGATTGGACATTAGGAAGAAATTCTTTACTGTGAGGGTGGTGAGGCACTGGAACAGGCTGCCCAGAGGCGTTGTGGATGCCCCATCCCTGGAAGTGTTGAAGGCCAGATTGGATGAGGCTTTGGGCAACCTGGTCTAGTGCAGGGTGTCCCTGCCCATATCAGGGGGGTTGGAATTAGATGATCCTTGTGGTCCCTTCCAACCCAAACTGTTCTATGGTTCTATGATTGTACCCTGGTACAATGAGGCTTCCCAGTAGATCCTCCAGCCTTCATATCTCCATACTTGTATCCTCTAGGATTCTCTCTGGAATCCTCTCATGTCAAGGTACACCCCACAGCCTTGACCAGAAACTCCAAGATGGTTGCACACCTCATCTCTTGTGCTGTCTGTATACCTGGCAGAGTCACCACAGTATTATCACTAGGAAAGCATCTGCAGCAGCACTGTGTCCCTTACACAGTAGGCCTATCTGCTTTTACACTCTGTTGCACTTAGCAGAGCCCCTGCCATATGTTTATCTTGACAGCCACTATCAAAAGATTGCTACACAAAAAGAAAGATACCATAAATGAGCCATTCTGATTCACAAAAGTGACAGTACAGGCTTGCTAAATGCTTTCAATCCCACTAGGCTTTTTTCACCCCCTGTTCTGTCAGTAATCTGAGAAATGAGGTGAGTCATTCAGGCAGCTTGCGAAAAATTGACCAGCACCTTGCAATTTTGGCACCACATTTGAAAGAATTTATCTAGGAATGGATAAGTGAAAGGAGCCAGAATAAACATAAACGTAGGTGGAAGTAGCTGCTTTTACAGACAGACAGACAGACAGACTCCCTTCCCTAGTTTCACAGAAGACATGCACGTTCAGGCCGACAAACAGAAATCCAGCTGCATTGTCTGTTCCCTTCCCACAGATGTAGGGGTGCCCCCATGGTTCCTCATGTAAAGCCCAGAAGTGAGCAGTATAGATGATAACTGCAAAACTAGCAGTTTTGTGGCAGCTGCTGTTTTTCCTTACACCTCCCAAACTTGGCTTCTTACTCAGCAGTTAAGCTCCTGCTTCTCTACTAGAAGCATTTTGATGGCTGAACAGGAACTCTGTAGCTGATCGTTCCCATCTCACTTACTCGTGCCATATCTGATCTTAGTTTCATTTGGGGTTTGGCTAAGTTCTACTTTGAGCTCTCTTGTAGTCCTTAACAGACTTATATGTGGCAACATTAGGTTTGTTCCTGATTTCCACCTAGCCCCACCCCCCTGAGTTTTATCTTTGCTGCTGGCTTCCTGTAGTCCTGACAACTTCAGTTGTTTCTTCTTCTTTGCTTTCTAGAAAAGCCTCCTGCATAGCTGTCCCGGTTTCAGCTGAGAGTGAGTTAATTTTCTCTAGAGTAGCTCGCATGGGGCTGTGTTTTGGGTCTGTGCTGGAAGCAGCGCTGATAGTGCAGAGATGTTTTTGCTGTTGCTGAGCAATGCTCACACAGAGCCAAGGACTTTGCTGCTGCTCACACCGCCCCACCGGCGGGATGGCTGGGGGTGTGCGGGGAGTTGGGAGGGGACAGACAGGGCAGCTGACCCCAACTGACCAAAGGGATATTCCATACCATATGGCGTCATGCTCGGTTTGTAAGGGGCTGGGGGAAGAGGAAGAGAGGGGCAGTGGTGTTCAGAGTGATGGCGTGAAATAACTGTTATGAGTGACGGAGCCCTGCTTTCCTGGCAATGGCTGAACACCTGCCTGCCGTGGGAAGTGGTGAATGAATGTGCACGTGGCTTTTGCTTCACTTATTAAACTGTCTGCATCTGAACCCACGACTTTTCTCACTTTCACTCTTCTGAGTCTCTCTGCCTTCCTGATGATGGGGAGTGAGCAAGCGGCTGTGTGGCGCTCAGCTGCCAGCTGGGGTAAAACCACGACTATAGCATACGTGCAGTTAAGCTACAGAGGTATACCGTGTGATCGTTGCATATCACAAGTTTGAAGAACCTCCTAAGGGTGTCAAAGACTAGTTGCTACTGCAGAGTTTACCACAGGTAAAAGAGGTACACATCTCTTGCTATTCAAAGACTTTTAAACCAGAAGAAATACTTCAGGAGTCCATTATCAAAAAGCAAAGGAGCGTACAGTGTTGAATCTATCTAGGCACACAAGACTAAGAGCAGAGTTGCTTCCAGAGAGTGGGCTACCATTTTTTACTGAAATTGTGTAAAAGGAGGTGCAGGGAGATATCTATCTGCCTATTGTCTGAGTTTTGCTAACCACCTATTAGTAGCCTAGTCAACATAGTATATACTCAGACTTTGTAGTTTATTCTTCTCCTTCAGCCAGAAACCAGCTTTTAAAACTTTTTCAGAAGAAACATCAGATTTATAAAACACACTGAAATCCTCAGATGAGAAAAACAAAGCACCTTAATAAAGGCCTCAGTGAATCTTGCAGCCTTATATCATTCCCTTGGCAGGGGTGTGTCTTGTGATCATGAAGTGACAAAAGCTCATTGCAAGCTTCCTTTTCCAGAAGGCCTAGAGCCAGAAGCCACAGCCAACAAAGTGTTCATGCTTGGTGGGGAAGATGCTCTGGTGCAGCACATCTCTTGGACAGCGACTATCTAGAAGTGCTCCAAGGGAAGCCTGGCAGCAGTTTCAAACTATTCCCTCAGTGTGACTTTGAGAAAAATTGCAGTGGTACTTCTGCTTAGGATTTCCCTGTTAGTGCAGTGGGGTCTGGTTTGCATCTTTTGTGCAAGCTCTCTCTGAACCCAAACTGGCTAAGGTGAACAGGTCCTCTATTTTACTTTTCATTCCCCTACCAAATGGTAATATTAAGTGTTGACCTACACGTCATGCATTTGTCAGCTATGCGTTTCAGCAGGTCTTCAGGGAGAGAACCTGCTATTTTTATTACATTGCCATTCAGTAAGCAATACTCTCTTCTTGCTTCAGTGAGACTACTTGTGGATGAAAGACAAGTTCCATAACTGAATTTAAGGACCTAACTCCTCTTAATGGTGCTATCTAACTGCCTTTCAAGAGCTGGTCCCTGGGAACACTGCCACGTAAAAACATCAGGGTACTAATCAGGGATTACTTTCTGCCATAGTTCCTCCTGCCTCTAATTTTCTCATGCCATAAGTTTCTATTTGATGTGGACAAGGCTTGCTAGATCTATTATTATATATCCCTACAGATCCAGCTAACTAGTGATGCACACAATAAAAAGGCTGCAATTAAAGGGTTGGCATCTGCAAATGTTATCAATCATGCAGTGATTGATAATTGCAGTGATTGTTCACACAATCTTTCCTCTACACCAAAATGACTGTAGTTTATCAACAGATAGCACACTTTCAATAATAATCACGTCATAGAGGCTCTTAGCTATTTTTTACCTGGTTTTCCTGCATAAGATTCATTAAAAGCTGGGCTCATTTCTTGTAAGTATTTTATCTTACTGACAAGAATAAAGTAAAATAAAATAAAAAAACCCAAGAATATATTTGTGCAACAGTCTGTAACTGTGTAAACTATACTTCTTTTGGAGGTGTGAGTAGAACAAAGAGAAAAGAGATCATGATTCAGTTTGGCATATACAGAGTACATGTTTATAACTTTGAAAACAGTTGCATAAGTTAAATGAGACTCAAGATAACACAGTTTAAATGCACCCAAAATAGCCACTAATACTTCATTTTGAACATGTGTTTAAATAGACAAGGTAGATAATGTGATACTTCTTATTGGAACAATAATATTTTAGAATGTTCAAGCTTGAGGGCCCAGAAGTTCTTCTTCTGGATGTATTATTATATAAATAATAATTAACTAGATTAATTTTTTTTTTCACAGTAAAAGCTATCATGTTATCTGTACTGTCTTAAATTGACAATTCTTGCTCTTGAGCCAACACAGCTAGAGATATCCTTTGCATACTGACAGATATTCAAATTTTCCATTACTTTGACTAAACCTCACAGTATTTAAAATATCTCTTTCAAAAAACAGTAGTGGAGTATACCTAAAAGGCAATTTTACACAAAGATTCAAGGCTGATTCTGAGTCAGTCAGTTCCACAGCTAGCAAAACACCCCACTAAAATCTAAGAGAAATTAAGGTCTGATTTTTCTTTGTGAGAAATTCAGAATGCAACTCAACCCATTTTCTAAAATTTTGTCCCTCATTTTTCCATTTCAAATTAAACTCCATGTTTATTAACCAAAAATCTCTAAAAAGGAGGCCAGGATAGGTGCATGGAAGAAGTGCAGAAAAGGTTTTGGCTTGTTATCATAGAATCACTAAGGTTGGAAAGGACCTCTGAGATCAAGTCCAACCGTCAACCTAACACCACCGTGCCAACTAGACCACATCCTGGAGTGCCGCATCTATGCGTTTTTTGAAGATCTCCAGGGACGACGACTCAACCACCTCTCTGGGGAGCCTGTTCCAATGCCTCACTACTCTTTCCATGAAGAAGTTCTTCCTAATATCCAATCTGAACCTGCCCAGATGCAACTTGAGGTCATTCCCTCTCGTCCTGTCGCTAGCCACTTGGGAGAAGAGACCGACACCCTCCTCACTATAACCTCCTTTCACGTAGTTGTAGAGAGCAATCAGATCTCCCCTCAGCCTCCTCTTCTCCAGGCTAAAGAGCCCCAGTTCCCTCAGTTGCTCCCCATAAGATTTCTTTTCCAGTCCCTTCACCAGTTTTGTTGCCCTTCTCTGGACATGCTCCAGCGGCTCAATGTCCTTCTTATATTGAGGGGCCCAAAACTGGACACAGTACTCGAGGTGAGGCCTCACCAGAGCCGAGTACAGGGGGACTATCACTTCCCTACTCCTGCTGGCCACGCCATTCCTGATACAGGCCAGGATGCCATTGGCTTTCTTGGCCACCTGGGCACACTACTGGCTCATGTTCAGCCAGCTGTCAACCAGAACCCCCAGGTCCTTCTCTGCCAGGCAGCTCTCCAGCCACTCTGCCCCAAGCCTGTAGCGCTGCCCAGGGTCGTTGTGGCCAAAGTACAGGACCCGGCACTTGACCTTGTTAAATCTCATACAGTTATGAGCATGTCTTTTGCCAAACTACGCTTCTGGTTTTGATACAAAGCCCTGGAATTTGGAGACTGCTAATCTACTAATTAGACTACTTGGTAGACTACCATACGTCCTACTACTTTCTTCTTAATGAGCAGGTCTAGGCCTGAGAATGCAAGAGCTTTGATATTCCTCTGCAGGATCACTGTAGATTTCACTTCCTCTCCAGGCCCATGAGTTCGGGCTCAAAGATGTATTTGAATTCCTATACACTGAAGACTTAACTGACTGACTAATGGGGTTAGCTCACAGGTTTTATTCTATGGGATAGAAAATGGCCTTAAAAGTTCAGTCCAGCTCTTCATAAATCTGCTAATGTTACCAGTGGATAAAGTAGGTCATAAGAACTTGGCAAGGACAAGAATTTCAATAATAATCAGGCTATGAGCTAAATCATCAATAAGAATTATAGGATTGAACTTTATGGCTTTTGCTTGAAGGCGCTGTTGAGAGAAGAAGCTTTAGTGCTGTAAGTTATGGGCATATTTTAGCTCAGATATGCTCATGCTAGGTTGACTTTGGAGAGGGACTGTTTACAAAGGCATGTAGTGATAGGACAAGGGGGAATGGGTTTAAACTAAAAGAGGGGAGATTTAGAGTAGATATTAGGAAAAAATTCTTTACTGTGATGGTGGCAAGGCACTGGAACAGGTTACCCAGAGAAGCTGTGGATATCCTCTCCCTGGAAGTGTTCAAGGCCAGGTTGGATGGGGATTTGGGCAACCTAGTCTGGTGAAGGGTGTCCCTGCCCATGGCAGGGTAGTTGGTCTTTGAGGTCCCTTCCAACTCAAACCATTCTATGATTCTATGACTTGTTTATAGAAGGAGATAGAACTATGTGGTACAACTAACAGCCTAACAGGATTACATTAAATATTTCAATAAAATTGTGCTATGAGGCTGCATTCAATTCTTCAAGAAGACAAAACACTTCAGCTTCAGTCCTGCTAAAGGGCCTGCTCTTGTAAAGAGTTGCCTGAAATCTAGTCATGTGGCAACAAGGAATTTTTCTTTCCAAGTGTGCTCTTATGAGAAGCGTACAGTATGGTGTTGAAGAGTTTCACAGTACAAACACATCAGAACTCTTTCCTCACTGTTCAAACCACAGAGTAATTTAGCTATGTAAAAAGGCCAGAGACATTATAATAATGGGGTCCTAAAAGGAACATGGCCAAACCACACTTGACCTTGATTCAGCTAAGCTAATCTAGAACTTCCTCGGTATCCTTCATGCCATGATATAAAAGACAGCAAAACCTGAATAGAGGAACAAGAAAGAAAAGTTCTTGCATAAAACTGCAGTCCAGAGATGCTCAGAACAATGTTTAGATGACATGTAAAAGAAAGTAAATTCTTCAATAATTTCTTTAAATTGACCTTATAAATCTGGTTTTCAGTTGAAGTAACAGACAAAGGGAACCCAGGAGGAACTTTTATATACACACGCATTCATGCAATATTTGCTCTTTGTTGTGTAGAAGGGGCACTTTTAGTGGCCCTGGATGAATCTTGATGAAGGATTGGCACTAAGTTCAAATGCAGTAACTACTATAACCATGCTGAGGAGGAGGAGGAGGATGATGTTTCCCCAAGCTGTGAATAGCAGTAATTCTTTAGTGTCATGACAAATAAGATGTTTTTACAGAATCTTTGCGCTCTCGAAATCAGAACAATGGCAGCAACCAAGCCAATAGGAAGACATGTGAATGGAAACTTTCAACTGTAACCTTTATTCATTTCAAAATATTCTGACAACAATTATGTTCTGTAAGAAGTGGGAAAGTTTTATCATTGTCTGGTTTTAGCTCCAGGGGATGGATTAGAGCCTTAACCTTTGGGCTGAGAGAACATCAGGCCTCCTTCCTGGAACTGGGAGTCCATCTCTCAGCAAAGTCAACTCAAATTCTCATTTTTAAAGAGTAAATGGGAGAGGCAACATACCTGCAGGCACAAGGAAAACAGTTAACATTACTGTGTAAGAATCACTGCAGCTGTGGCTGAAGAGGGTTGGGAATTAAGTTTATTTGGTTTTCCTATGCTTTATTTCTTTTTTTATGTCCTTTTGACACGTAACAGTCCAGGATAAAAAAAGAACAAATTCCATCTTGGGCCATTAGCTAGGTTGGATCTGTTGAAACCACTACATCAGGGTTCTGCCACACAGGGCTGTAGGGTAATCCTGTCAGTCGTCATTTATGTGGACCAACACACTGGGAGAATTGGGACACACTGTCATTAAAATTAATGTATATTTGCTGATGAAAGGTGAACACCACTATTCAGGAGGTTGCCTGCAGTGCTTTCTCAGGAGAGGAGCACCTCTGGGAGGAACAGACCTCTCCCACGCTCCTAAAGCAAGCGGGCTCCACTGTTGTATGTCCCAGGCCTGGCTAGGCCTGCCACCTTCTTTCTTGTAGTTGCAATCTCTTCAGCTATCTGGACTGTCACTACTGATAAAGTTTTCCACCCAGCCCCATTTTTAACAGCCAGATAGGAAAGCAACAAATATCCAGGACCTAGAGGAACAGCAGTACTGCCAGTGCCTTTTACTAATATAACTGAAGGTATAAATCACAGAGTCTCAGGTTGCACGTTAAAGCATGAGATGGCCACCATCTTTTGTAGAGCTAGATAAGTAGCAAAATCTCTACTCGTTTTAGGGGATTAAAAAGGAGAGGACAAGAAGACTCACAGTTTTTCCTTCCTCTTGGGGTCTAATGAATTGATCGAATATGATGAATCATTCAGTAAGAACTTAATACTAAAGTTCTTTTCAGTGAATTTTCCACTAGTATGGTAAAGTCTTCAGTCCTTTGGACCATTGTTTTACTGGAGCTAAAAGCACCTAAAAATGGCTGAAAGAACATATGAAATTTATGGACAGGATGTAGCCTCTGGCTTGCTTTTATTTCTTTTCTTTTTCCAATTGAAAGTCCACTGTTCTGCTTTTATCGTCCTGTATCTTCACAAAAAAAAATGGGTGATTTTTAAACTTCTACTCTATTCTTTGCTTCCAGCAGTTTCACTAACCGTACATTCCTGTGTTTACTGTCCTTATGGGAAGCAGCTCTTTCTCTCAAGTCACAGTTTCTTAGCTTCTCAATCTTTGTTGCTTTCACATTCATCACTAGGTGTTGAGAAAAGACACCAACACACTCAAAAAGGGAATTGCCTCTACCTCCCTTTCATTAATCGTTTGAGTTTCAGCTGAGTTCCTTCCTCAGTTGCTACTGTCACTGAGGTGAAATGCACAGATATAAAGGCACAGGAATAAGGATTTCATAACATTAAAAAAACAAAACAACAAATAAACCAAACACAAAAAACCCAAAACACTTTTAAACTTCCTTCAGATTTCATAACCCTTTCTTAGAAACTGACTTCAAATACAGTGTTAATTTTATTGCACAGCTCTATGGTTCCCTATTACGATCAAGCTGTACTGAGTTTGGACTTTTACTGCCAAGAGTGTATTGTTTTTGCAATCCAATTTTGGTAGTTTGTACTGACCTTACATATCATGATCAGTAGGAACACCAGTTCATTTCACTTTTGCATGTACTTCAATTCACAGACTCTTATCAGATATATAATGCTTACTGACACAGAGCCTTTTATTACAAGCTGTCCAAGTGAAACAGCTTTCAAAGGTTGCTTCACTCATCCTCAAAGTTGTGATCACACTAAAGTGGATTGTAAAGCAGATAACTGATGTGCCCTCTCGTTTAAAAAACTATTCTTTTCAAATACATCTCTGCAAGTTTAATAAAATGCAGATCTACTCATTTCAAGCCACAGCTTCTTTGAGAAGACAAATAATCAGGAAACGCATTATGCCTACTATTAATACATTATGAGAATTAAGTCTAATCTATTAATTGCACTTACAATATTGCAGAGTTAATAGTCTTCAACATAACATGCCATGAAACAGTGATATTGAATGCTCAATAATGCTCAAAGGTAAATTAGTGGACTGCAGTCAATGGAACTACTTCAGGGGTGCAGAATTTGCATGGCAAGCTTCCTGTATGCAAATACAGGATACCTCATCTCCCCTCTCCAGCCTGGATGGAGCACAAGAAACATCTCAATAAAACTTCACATTGCTGTGATCCCACACACTGTGGAAAGCTGCTATTTTAACTCACTAGTCTACCAAGTTAGCTAATTTATGATATTCCAGTGTCTCAAAGTGCTCTCCAGGATTTCCACATGCCATCGTCTGGGAGTGCCCAAGATGCTGACCCATCATCCTTCATTCAGCCTCGTGACTCCCATCTCCTTTGTTTGCATTTCTGATGACAACCTGAATCTTTAGGTGGACTTCAACCTTTTGACTTCTCTCTTAAGCAAGAGTACAGGATTCAATTCTTCAATTAGTTACATCCAAACAATCCTGTTGATATCATAAAGGGTTACTCTAGAGTTTATGGGAAGAGACTGCTAAATCTGACCCTCAATCTAATCAGCATTGTAGAATAGTTAAAAAAAAGCGCAACATAAAACAGATTCAATAATAAGTTGCTAACAGTTATCACCAGCAGGAAAAATGGCTTTATCCTGAAAGGCAAATGAAACTACCTGACATCAGACAAAGAACAGTTCACAGGTCCTCATCACCATGACACTGAAAAGCATAACAGAGCATTAGCCTGGCATTCTCTGTAAGAACTGGCAGTGGTAAGCTAGCAGATCTACATTGCAATCAATAGCTCAGGCTGGTATGATCGCCTTTTGCTAAGTGTGTTTGCAAAGTGCAGTAGAAGTTAATATTCAGTGAAAGTTCAATAGCCACTGTACATTAAGCGTATTAGCCCACAGCAGGAGTTTTTCCTGTTATTTTGCAAATTGCACACTGACAAAACACAATACAGCTAATGTCAGCCATGTGCTATTGCACACTTTAATCTAGGCCAGAGACTGAACCCGTGCTGCTCCCTTCATGTAATTCACCATTAACAACAATTGTCCATCCCATATAAGCATTACAGGGAGAGTACTGAAGCCTCAGCAATATGCTGGTGCATGAGCCTGGTTCGCAGCATCACAGTGCCATACTGCGAAACTAGCGATGTGCACTAATGCAGAGGCATGGAAGAGCAGCAGACAGCTGACAGCACGTCCACCAGTCCAAGCAAGTGGCACTGGAAGAGCTATCCTCAGATTTTCAGCACCAGATGTATGTTCTGAATTTCCAAAGCTAGAAACAATGAGAGCTGCAGGTTACACTACTTCAGCTGAACAAGCTCACCTCCAGCTAGAATTACAACTACGTTCATTCATTCTGTGTGAAGTTATGATAAAAATAAAAAGCTCCAAAATATATAAAATGTCTTCATTGGCATTTTAATGGTATGTCAGATGTGCAAATAACTGTCTCCAGCAGACAAGTGGCTAGTGCAGCTCCCACAGACTCAGCTAGAGGGAGGCTCCTTCCTTAATATGTACCATCAGGGAGCTCTTACTGCAGCTTTGCTAAACTTACTCTACAAAGAAAGTAAAGGTATTCTTAATCTAGAGACTACTACTACTTCTAGATACAATAAATTATACAGTTTTCTGTACCCTGGAAAAGAATTTGGCCAATCTTGGGAAAAAGAGTGAGAATTCATGGCCTTCAGCACTCCTTTCAACTGAACTAAATTTTACAAAGCACCTCCACAGGGATCCCCACGATCAAGAAATGGAACACAGCCATGGCGCAGTGCCAAGATCTCCTTCTGTTAACACAGAAGAGCCACAGTGGGATCTGTTAAAAGTTACAGGTGATCCACAGGTTTGCTTTTCGGTTATAGACTTAAATGAAACCACAAGGTAGACCACAGATTTGAAATTTGGCCAGGCTTCTAATTCAATTACAAAGGTACCAGATTGTTCAATATGATTAATCCCAATTGACAGAGGACACTTGAGGTCATAGTTTTCATAAACTTTTTGCTGTTTCTCAACAGCTCCGGTTTGTAGCTGGCTGTATATTTTTTATGCTTAAAGACTGAAGCTGTTATAGAGGTCCTTCACTTGTGCATTGCTTACCCAAATTCCCAGCAGTCCTGCCTTTCAGACTTCAACACTTGCTCTCTGTGCAGACTTTAATTCAATTCTAGGAAAAATATCAAGGTTCTTAAAAGATTACTAAAAAAAAAAAAAAACCAAAAAAACCCACCACCACCAAAACACAAACCCAAGACCTTAAAAAAGTTTTCAATAGTTCTGTCATCAAATAACATAAGACCTTTTAGTACACAAATACTTTTCCTCCAGCTGTTTTTTTTGAAAGTATAATCTTATTTCCCCTCACAGAATTGATTTTCCATAATTTTAACTTATAACTCAAATTATTCATGCAAGAAAGATTATATGTAATTACGTACAAACTGAAAAATATTTTACTTTCTAATGTAGACAGTAAACTCTTTGAATTACCATGTACGTCAGTGTTACCTACAAAGAAACAGTGATGAGTTCAGCCGACTCTTCTAGTGGTTTTCTAAAGCTTCCATGGCAATATAGCTCAGCAGCAGTAATACATGCAGAGCATTTGCTCGAATTTTGACAAATAAATCTATGCAGAACTTTCTTGATTTTATCTGCTTCTAAAAAGTCTAAAACTTACACCAGATTTAAACAAAATAAAGAGGGCATTACTTAACATATGTGGAATCCAGGTATGCTATGCTCTAAGTGAAATTCAACTCGGGAGTTAAAAAACTTTGCAACTCAGACTCTAATTCTGGAAATGACAAAGTCAGGCCTTTGGATATGAAATAATACTAACTCTTGGTAAACCAAAATGTCTTGCATGACAATAGCTTGCTACCTGGTACCATAAAATCTCATTTTATCAGCAATTTAAAGCTAATCTCTCACAGTACTCCAGGGTAGGATGTGAGGAAACTTCTAGACATAAAAGGTTTCTTCCCTTCTGCAAAGATTAACCCAGAAGAACCACAAACAAGCCTCAATTCAAGCCTAATGCAATAGACTACATCTGCTTGCATAAATTCTGAAAACACCCAGCAATACAATAAAGTTTAGTCATTGCTATTCTGCCCTATTGTACAGACAGCAATTGGTGGTACAGCTACTAACAGAGAAGATTGCATTAAATGAACAGTCATAAAAATCATTCAAATTATCTTAATTAGAAAAAAAATGCATAGGCCAACTCATCATACTTGCTGTTGTGATTATAATTAATCCACGACTACATCACAAAGCTTTGTGCCCTAGACATTTAGTTCAGAGGTAATGAGTGTACACAACTCTGATTTCCTCGGAAGCAGTAGATATTCAGCACCACTCAGAAATAGGCCAAGGAGCTTAAAAAGAAAAAAGCAATCAGTCTATTATTATGAGAGGAATTGCAAGAGTGGAAATGGAATTATACAACTTATATTTACATTTAATCCCTGAAATCTGTCATCACCTAGATGGAAGTGATTTTACGAAATGTTATTCTACATTGATTGAGAATCTCATCAATCTATGATGTAAATGTTGTTGTGTTTGGTTTTGGATTTTTGTTTTGTTGTGTTTGGGGTTTTTTTGTAGGTTTGTTTTTGTTTTGGGGTGGGTTTTTTTTGTGACAGTAGCATCATTTCTTTATTTTGATTCATAAGCAGTGGATTTCAGGTCCTAACTGTGACAGAGACATATCCCAACTGTCTTCCAACACATGAGAGATGTCAGCAAAAAGCGTAGCAAAAATATGGCCAGTATAAAGAAAAAAGTCCAGAATAATTATGTAATAATAATAGATTACCAGTACTACAAACAGTACTTTGCAGAGGTTTCAGAATTGTTTATAAAGCATAAAACATTTCAATACATACTTCTTTGCTATGCAGCAAGGGTAATTTTATCATGCGTATGATACTTCACATCTAGATTTCCAGGTACCTTAACACAGCTGGGTGAAAAATAGTGTTATCCATGTTTCACAAGTGAGAGAACTGAGACAGAAGATGCCTGGCTCAAAGTCTTATGGCAGATCAGTGGCAGAGCCTGAAACTTGTTTCATATTTCTTAATTTCCAGAGATGCCTCACCAAATTTGACACTTAAGAAAATAGGATAGGTTCCTGACAATGAATTTAGAAAACTCAGCATCTGTTAACATAACTAATTAATTGAAATATGGCTACATCAAATTTCTCAAAGTTGTCTTGAACACTTTTCATACAGCAGATATGTTCAAAGAAAGTCCCAAAATGTCTCTACTAAACAGAAGATTAAAAAAAAAAAAAGACTGTGATAGTCCCTGGGAATGGTAGAAAGCAAGAAAACAAAATACAGCAGCTGAGACAAATCAACAGCCTACAGTGTTCAAGGCTGAAACCATATTTTTCTGATAGCTTTAGAGGAGACTGTGAGTCATGGCAACGTCTTTCACCAATTCTCCAAATGAATAGTTTTCCAAGACTTCAATCGTACTGTACGGGAATATGCTTCATATCCTGTCTTTGCTGGAGGAACGCCTGTCTTTGTGGTTGCTTAACCTGGGTTGGCTACCTCAATTTTAAAAAGCAATGAAATCTGTCATTTAAACTAAGCTCTTGGTAGAAATTCAAGCCTGTGAGAGAATCTGAGCTTGAATTCAGCTATTTACTTAGCTAAAAATCCAATAAACTTGTTTCACAAGTTCACTATGCCTTCATTTATCTGTAGGACAAATACACCGCTGATATCGAGGTAAGTAAACAGTCATTTGGGACCACAGTGTATATCCACAAGATCAACTCAGTACCATTTTGAGTTGCATGCTAATAGTATCAAGATAAAACCAGACCCTGTTATTGCTGGCATAGCCATTATTTCAGTTTGCTTTTAATATCTGTGCCTGAGGCCTCTTTTGGCTAATTCATAAGCTTGTTTCAGAAGACAAACTTCATCTCAAAGGCTGCTTTATTTGGGAATGCCATCTACACGTCAGGGGAAAAAAATAAAAAGAAAAAAAAAAGTACTAGATACTGATGCCCGTAGATAGTAAAATCTAAGATTATATCACCGAATTATTCACAGTAGTCACTAGGGCCTTTTTCCCAGACTACTTATACAACCAGAATAAAGATATCTCATCTGGGTGAAAAATCAGTCTCTGATAGTTTCATCTTTGCTAACGTCAAGTTTACAGACTCCATCATTTAAAAGAAAGGGATCATTTACAGAGGTGCAGTAAGAAGCCAAGTACAACTAAAACTTGTTTTGCAATACATGATCCACTATGGTTTGGAGAAAGTTGCAGAAAATCAGGTTAAGCTTTAAGAGCAAAAGTGTAATTTTTATTTCTTTTTAAAAATATATTTATGACATGCTGGAAGGCCAGCAGCAAGTCACAGAAAACTCAGTGTTAATAACCACACTATACACCTAGGAATTTTAGTTATGCTGACTGGTTTGTTGTGAGCAGACCGGTAACATAACCTATTATTAAGATTGCATGATACTTCCGATTTATATGACCTTGTATGAAGTCCAGGAAAGTCATAAAGAGCTGAAGCCACTGAGACTAAAGTTCCCCATGCTCAGAGTATGCCTCAGGCTGAATTTGTTTGCACATTTTCAGCCAAAATTATTTGGTCATCTCTAAGCACTAAGTCAGAGAAATACCTTGTTAGTTGACTCCCTCCGTTTCCCATCTGTTTAAAGAAAATAAAAAATAAAAAAAAAATTGGGTGACACTCTCAGGTCATTTTAGTGTTTTGAAGCATTCACAAAATTTTGAAATGCTGAGATTAACATTTGGAAGGAAATGGTCTTATGTCAGGAAGGCACACTGTTTCATCCCCTTGAACTGAGCTCTAATTCAACTATGTTAAAAGCACTTGAAAAAACAGTTTGCAAAAGATCAGCAGAATTTTCTTCAATTTTTCAGTGAAAACTCCCATAAAGAGCTCGGTGCTGAGCACATGACCAGCATTTCCAGCTGCTGGAGAATGGGCATCTGAATGTCAAGTGTGAAGGTTGTCCCCTGTGCTCTCTGTTCCCTCACCTTCCAGCTCTGTGAGCAAGTCGATATTTCACTGAATGCAACACAGAAAAGAGATTTCAGGGCAGGAAAAGAGAAGAGTGGGCAAGAACCAGGACAAAAGGGAGAAAAGACACTGGGGCTGGCTCTCCATGTGATTGAGTAGACCACTGAGGAGAAAGAATTTCTGGTGTTTCAATAATCCCTCAGTCTGAGAGCCAGGGAAAGAGCAGAATATAACTACTTCTGAAACACTGAACTGTTTGTGCTGTGGAAACAGTCTTTGCTTTCTGGAATGAAATATTGCCGAGTTTTGGATTGGCAAAAAAAGCAGTTGTTGGGTGCTAGGGGAAAAGGTGGAGGTAAGATGTGTCAGCTTGGATTTGAATGAAAAAATTCCTGATGCTCAAGAAAATATTCATATATTTAAAACATTGTTTCTTGGCTGGGTCTGGTATTAAAACAGAGTTCTACAGGAAGAAAAGGAAAAGCCTTTTTCTTGTGGCAGGTGAAAGCTGACCAAAACTTGGATTTTAAGCCTGGGTCTGTCAAAACCTGAGTAATCATTAAAAATATAATTTTTAGCAGTAGTCATTAATACTGTGCTTTGGTTTTATGGATGTCAAACACATAATTCTGCAGAAATCCTAGCTGCAACTCATATGAGGAGCTAGGTGCTGAAATGATAAAATCCTGACACAACAGCCAGGAATCTGAAAAATAAATAATGCAGACTTCCCATCTTAAAAACGAGTGTTTAATTTCAACTCAAGTCTGCCTTGGGCTCCATGTTTTCTGGGTATAAAATGGGAACCGTATCAGCCCCTCACCTCATGGGTTTGGTGTGAAGCTAGAAGAAAGCCTATGCAGTGTTCAGACATTCAGTGACAAGCACTACCAAAAAGCAAAAGGAGCAATAATTAATTCTCTCTTTAGACAGGGTTTTAGTAATGGATACAAAAGGCCTTCTGCCAAACAGTGAAATTAATACAAGATTATTAAATGAGCACCATCTTTCTTGTGCACCAAGTAAAGCAAGGGTCCTGTCAGAAAAATAGTATAGCGTCATAATTAAAACTGGCCTTATAGATGGCAAAATGACTGAATTAAAATTGCATAGGCAGGAGTGTGCAGGCAGGGGAATTACTTCATGGATTCTTCATTTTGCAGGCATAAAGTTTTTCTTTTAAAACCCCACTTACTGTTAGCATTTCAAGATCTACAATGAAGGAATGGATAGTTTCTCCATGCACTATACAGCCTTTTTCACTTGACTTCTCTCTTCTTTTAATTGACTATGCAGAGTCAAAGCTAGGTCATGCTGTAATAATGAGCACAGACTCGCATAGAATGCATATTCCCCATTGTATACAACCTACTTACCTCTATTATACATCACTTCAAAATGCCTGACTCTACATCGATACTTTAACAAGGTCCATAGTCACCTCCTCCCATTTTGGTAAGGCACAGCGTACAGTAGAGATGCTCTTAACTTCCATAGCTTTCTTAACAAAAGGTGTCAAAGTAATTTCTGTTTATTAAATGAGCCTTTCCACCTCTTTCGAAGGTCGATTTTTTCCAGATGTTAAAAGCATGACTGAAGGATGTTTACATCTTTCCCAAAAGGATGTTGACTTTTGTTACAAATGCTTATGGAATACTTTAAGGTTTTCTGGGTTAAAAAACCCACAACAAAACCTTCTAGAGTACAGAGCATTCACAGGAATTGCTTTACCTGTCTTGTAAATATATCCACCTCTGGATCTTAAGAAAGCAGCTGTTTAACATCTCATATAAACATCACAGTGAGAAACAGGGCTGGAAGAAAAGGAAATGACTGTGTCTAACTGCAGACAATTGGAAAGACAGAACATAATTAACCAAGATGGAATTTTCCCTGTACCCTAAGACTGCCACACCTAAACTAAAACAAAAAATGTGATGAGATGCTTACATTTCTAGAAACAGACAGGATTTTAGGTTTTTCCTATCACCCTAAACACTGCAACTTGAGCAAGAGAATTTTCTGAGGCACAAATTCAGTATGAGCTTCAGAACAGCTTCTATTACAAATGCAAGAAGGAAATAACTTGTATTTTTACTTTGATGGATTTGTTAGCTCTCATCCAAGAAAGTGAGTAATAGAACACATTCCCTACTGTTGGAGAAAGCCAGAATTTTAACCAGGTCCTTAACCAGACTTCAATGAATCCATTTTTCATTGTTCATCTCTCTCTAAACTCGATGTGGGGATGGCTTCTGAATTCTGTTTTAAAAACAGACTTCCTCCACCAAAAAAATCCTCTACAAAACAGGGAAATAAACAAACCCAAACAAATAGATCTGATGTTACTCACTTTCTTCTTACAGAGAAAACAGCAGCTTTTTTTTTTGCCTTTTTTTTTTTTTTACATTCTCTCATTACAATCACATTATTAGAGATTAAACTAAACTAAATAAATATGTCAAGATTTGGAAGACATTCATAACCCAAATAAAGACAGAGCTTATAAACTGTTCCTTATCGAAGAGTCATGAAGTCAGCACATAACCATACAGAGTCAGGTTTACTGCTACTGAGCTTACCACGGGTGTTATGAACCCGCTAATTTCTGCAAGAGTATTTTGGCATTGTGTAGTTGGTAATTTGATAGTGCTTTCACAAAGCATAGCTATTTATTTTATCTGTATAATAGAAGGTGACACAGCTGTTCAAGTTATTCATTCCGGCCAATTTCCTTCCAGCCTCATATACGAAGAACGTAACTTTCAACATTTTTTTCTTAAGCTAAGAGAAAGAAAGGCAAAATGTTTGCCCTCAGTCTTCGTGGCAGATCAGAGCAGCAGAAGGTGGAACTTGTTTATAAGTTTTTTGAATCTCTGGTTTTCAAATACTTTCCAGCTTTTGGGCTTTTTGTTGAAATATTCACAGAAGTCTCCTATTAATGTCTGAGTTAAAAAAAAAAAAGAAAACGACAAAAAAGACAGAATATTGCACACCTGGTAGAAAACTGATCCTTGGATTTTTCTCAGTTTGCTCTTCTTGCAAAAAGCAGCAAGCTAAAGTAATAAGCAACTTTCAAAGTGATACCTTCTACATAGTCAGAGCTGAATGCAATAGGTTTGAATATTGGTACATCAAATTAAATGAACGACTAACCTGTTTCAAAATATATCTTCCAGCTTAGGCTACAGCAAGGCAACTCAGAAACTGCTACATGAAAGACAGTAAAGAAAACATGAATTTACAGAATAACTGTCCTGTAAATTACGATATTTCTTCATCCTGGATTTCATAACTGGTTTCAGTTCTGGTAATCTGGTTTCAACAGCACACTATGGAAGACTACGTCATTGCTCGCCTGTTTGTTCTGCAGAATTAACCTTCCATTTACCAAAATTTTAAATTCTTTCACTTTCCATGAACCTGATCCTAGTAAAAAATGAAAGGGTAAGTGGGAGCTCCAGGTTATTGGCTTTTGAGTAGCAATCTGGACGTTTCTGTTTGCTTTTTCCTAAAGTAGTATATGACTAAGGAACAGCCCAGGCATTCACTGAAACAGTGTAGGATGCAGATTGCAACAAAGTCTGTAAAGTAAGAGACTATGGGACAAGAAACCTCTGACTGCTGATTTATACCAGTTCAAGGCTTCCTGTTTATTTCCTCATTTACACTTAAATATTGACACCTAAGACGAGATAGTGTGAATTATTTCCAAAATAATGAAAAAGACAAATCAAGAAAAGACCTCTAGCACAAGAACTTAAGAAAATCTTGGTCAGACTTGTGGGCAGAGTATGAGGTTTTTTGTTTTGTGGTTTGTTTGGTTTTTTTTTGTAGATTTCAAGAAGTTACTCAGAAATATTTAAGTTTAAAATAACTCTATTTCACTAACATAACCTGTTTCATAAGCAATGAATGGAAGTTTTTCTAAAGTCCGCTGTAATTAATTTTACCACCTTTTGTTTTATATAAACTAGTCAATCTATTTCTTTCAATATGCACTACACACTTGAGAATTCATTAAACAAGGTCAAAGGTGAGATTTGTGGTGTTTTCAACTTGTAAGTTTTGTTCTAATGGTATTCTAACATGTAAATGTAACTGTGTAGATTCCACACATAGTAAGAAAGCAAGCTATTTATATTCAGTATGCTGCTCTGATTGATTTTAATCTGTTTACTCTCTACTTCTTAAGTCTAAGTCCTTGGGGGGGGGAGGGGCGGGGCAGGGAACAAAAAAATCCATACAAAAGTATCCATAATGTAGAATGGACTGTGGAGAAAGCCATTTCTGAAATATTTGAAATTATCTAGTCAGCTGAACGGAATTTAGAAATTCTATCTCTTCTGATTTTTCTTGCTGTTATCATAGTTTGGCATGTTTTCCATATGGAGCAAACCTGGAGAGAAAAATAAATAATGTTTTCGAGCTTGATTTCAAAAGAAGAGAGTACATTTTATAAATGTGAGGAAGATTACGTACTATACAGAAAGCTAAAGAATATAGTTTCAGATATCTTCAGGGTCTTGATAGTGAATATCTTACTGTCTTGATAGTAAAGCAGTAACTGTATTACTGTATAACCTCACTACAAGATCTTGTTCTTTTCTAAGGTATAGTTTTTCAAAGGGTAATGGACACATCTGTGTGAATGAAATTTGCAGGACTGAACTTTAGCCCCCACAAACCTGATAACACTTGTAACACTGAATGACTTTGCACATGAGAGTAGTCGTTGTGATCTCATCTGGGCACTCTCAACAGACTGCAAAGGAAAACATCCGATGGAGTCATCCTTGAAGTTATTCAGAGACACAAGTCTATTCAGGATCGATGCATCTGCGATCTTGGAAATGCCATGGGCTGACCTTCCCTATAAACTTCCTCGGAGCTTCAATATTCCTTTGTTTATTCAATTAATCTGGTAAAGTATGGAATCTCTATTTTTTATGCAAGAATAATTCCCACTCCATAGTGCCAGATGTTTTCCTGGATGTAATTTCAACATTGTGTATCTTATTTGATGCCTTTGATTAAATTTGTAATGCATTTAAAATATCAGTGTGCCCAATCAAGTGTAAAGAGATGTGAAAATGAAGTGACTCATGCGATGGGAATTAAATCTAACACTGCCATGTCACCTATGCTTTTAGAGATGGATTTCATTTACAACTTCAGCAAATCTGTGCTTCTGTCACACATCACCAGCAATGCAAACAGACTAGAAAATACATATTGTATACTCATTAAATGTGGATTTGGATTGCAGAAATCTTATGATATATATTTTTAAACAAACGTCTTAGATTCTGTGGTTGAGCCCTAACTACTCCCTCCTTGAAAAGTAAGAAAATGCATAAAATTAGTACTTTACCTTAAGGACTTTGTAGAAATACCAGAATTAAGACTTGCAAAGCTCCTTTAAAAAGAGGACTGATTTGGCAGTAGACTAAACAAGGTCAGTCAGAAGCCCTTCTTTCCTGAGCATCTTCATACCAACACTCAAGTGAATTTTAAAAGAGGAAAAACTTTTACAGCATTGAGGGCTGAAAAACACAGTAGCTGAACCTTAAGCTTCTGTAAGTTAACAGCAACAGAACAAGGCTGATGCTAGAGAAACGGTTTCTGTATACTGGCTGAAGATGTAATTCAGTATCCAAGGAAAACAAGCTAGAATGAGATGGACAGGAACAGTAAGAACAGTTTCCCACTACATCTCTGTGCTTCATTTTCATTCACCTTCTTTCTCCATAAGTGTCTCTGATTCAGTTAAAAGAAGTTCCTGCATTTAGTTTTGTTTCTTAATGTAGTGTGTTTGTCCTATATACATAAAAGAATTACAAAAGTTAGGGCAAGATAAAACCCACATACAGCAAAATTTAGCCCTGGTCCAATGATACAAACAAAATTTGCATCCAAAATTCAGCCTAAGGATGGCAGGGGTGCATGTGTGCATGCTTAGGTGGTAGGGCAATGTTGTGTCTGCCCCTGCATGAGCCAGGCACACCAATGGGGTGATCCAGTTCCTTTATACGGATATATCAGGGGCACTGGAGAAGATGCCACTTACTAGAGGTGCCAGATGAATAGCACTCTCTATAAAACAAGTGCTTCCTGCAAAGTTTCAAGTCAGCTGCTGAAAATGCCTGTAGCTTTCTCACTGGCCATGCCTTAAGGGACAGTCCTGAGTCTGGGAGCTTCCCTTCTGAGACTATTAAGGCTGACATAGTAGATTTTGTGGTCAGGCCATCTGGCCACTAGAATGACATAATCTAACCTTTTCATGCAGGCAATCAGGAAGCATGAATCTCTCTCTTGCTCTGGGGAGAAAAGGGGGGAGAATATGGAACTGGGACGAAATACCAGCTGGTTGATTGACTTAAATGAACACTGACATATACAAGCTGTCCCCAGCTCCATCTTCTCTCAGGTGTATTTACATATTTACATATGCTATCTTTAAAGCAGGTAGTATAATGGAAAGTAACACAATGCTGGTAATAACAAAAGGCCAGAAAATAAACAGTCAAACATTTACACATCATCTATTTGAAATGCCATGTTAGAAAGGTGGAGCCACTAAATTACTTTTGCAGTGATCTTTGATGCTGCTTGTAGGGTTAATTAGTAACAGGAATGATGCTGAATTACTAAAACCTCATCACACATTTTACGTATCTTTCTAGGCTGGTGGGAACTAAGTTACACAAATGATATTCATATCTGTGATCCTTCAAGGAACAGCCCTTTTGGTAATACTCAGACATGGTTTCGCTGACTTCCATTTCATAGCAATTCTGGATTGCAAAACGAATTTTGTGCAGTTTTGTTCCTTTGAACAATATGGCAAGCAAAAAATTTACTTATCAAAATTATGACACTTCTAGATTTCAGTTAGGATGAACTACGTAGTTTGTCCTGAAATAAAGGGTGTCACAAAGAGGCAGTATTGGGCAGACAGAGAAGTGAGACTCCCAAAATAATTATGCTGACAGTAATTTTCTGTTTTCCTTTCTTATTATTGTGACTGCCTTTGCTTGATCACAAGTTTTTTCCTCTTCTCAAACCAAAATTCTTCATCTTAATAAGGTCACAAGCATGTGTTTACAACCTCAGAGTCTATTGTCTCGGAAATGTTTATGTGGACTGTTGTCCTTTTTTTTTTTTTAAAAAAAAGGGTCTTTATACAACAAACCTTCATGAAAAAATACAGGGATAGCAGAGCTCAAATAGCTGTATTTACTAAAAATACACAGCGAGTAGAAGATCTCTTGCTTTGACAGACTTAAATCCAGAACACAGACCATCGCTGCAAAAATTCATGAGAAATTTTAGAAGCTACTGTCCCATTCTTGAAAATTAGTGTGCTTAAGTAACAGTTTTACAGGTGGCAATACACTGGCATCTAGTATAAACTCATATACTAATTAGTGCTTTTCTTCCCCAACTTACCACTGGAGACGTAAAAGCAGAGAACCAGTGAGGTCAGGTAACAACAGGCCCCAACAGCTGTAGGGTGAACACGTGGCTCCCTGCTCTCTACACCCAATGATAGTAGATGTCACAAGACAGGCACCAGAAAAGTCAGCAAAACCTTTATCAGCCCTCAAACTGTTCTTTCCATCTGTGCATTTCTGCACAGCTTCTGATCACATTTTACCATTGTGTTACTAACTTTCAGGATTTATTGTGATATGCATGACATTAAGGCCTGAACAGCTAGAATCAAGAAGACCAGCATTCCACATTTTCATTTTTTAAGAAGGCCTCGTTTCTCCTGATCATAACACAGAGCATCAGAATTTCTCAGAAATAGGAAAGAAAAAAAATATTTTTTTTCAGGCTAATTTCACAATTTGAATAGAAACGGAGAGCGGAAGTCAGTTTTCAGCTTGAGATTTTTTTAATCTAGGGGAAAGCAACACTTTTCTGCTACTGTTCAGAAGAAACAGGTGCTCTTACTATGAGTAAACCTTTGCAGAGAAAGATTCTGTCTTCAAGTGGATGAAACTTGGGAAGTGAAGATATACACATGACATTTATTTGCATCACAAAAGTAAGATTTGAATGTTGGAACACTTTATGAAACTTTAAGATAATTCCTGTTTATGTAAATCATATTTGCATGGGCAATTTTGCACAATACATTTGATTAATTGTCACCTCAGATATGTGTAAGTGAAAATTAAGGAATCATTAGAAACCACAGATGCTGTCAAAAAGAATCTGCAGTTTCTCTTTGACAACAATATATTTTCATCATACATCCAGATGTAAATTCTTCAATGGCTTCTGGGTTAGAGAAACAACAAATTCATTTCTGAGAGTTATAGTTCATGTCCTCAGAAAACACGTGGCATATACTTCTACTATTTCACATACCAAGAGGACGCATACAGAGCTAGATGATAATGGAAGAACCATGTAGGAAAAAATCTTAACCTGGGGAATTTGGAGGTCAAAAGGGAATAATCCATTAAATTTTCTTGGGCCAATCTCTTTGTTGGTGTAAGAAAGGAAAGGCATGTACACTGATTACATCAGAATTGCAGCAAGTTGTACTAGGGGAAAAAAATAGCCTAATCAAAACAACCCACTAATAAATAAATACAGTTAGCACACTGGCCTCTGAGAACAGCTGCTGAAACAGAAAGCACTGTGCCCTTTCTCATGTCCTAAGCAGACAAAAATATATACTTCTGTTTTATACTACAGTTACCCATATCTAAATGTGAAAATAGGGGGGGAAAGTGAAGAAATAGATTTAAAAGCATGTGTCTAGAGAGGTCTGGGGCATTTATGTGTAGAGATTTATTTACAATCTATTTGTTTTGTGCTTCGTGTGGTAATGCCCTCTTGGTCCATCCTGAAACCAGTCTGAAAGACACCAACATTTGCAAGAAGGCAGGAAAGGAGAGGACTATTGGTTACAGACTATTAAATGTAAACTAAGATCAATTTACTCCATTTCTTTCCAAAAGACTTGAACAAGAAATCCTCACTCAGGGAGAGACACATTTGCTCTGTCTCCTCACCGCAGGTAATCCAAAGGAGGTGAAGGAAACAGAATTTCATCCACTTTTTACTTCCAGACTGGGCCCTGTGTTTTAAGCGTGGCACAGGGACTTCACTACCTGAGGCTTCGAGCTCTGGCAGCAGATTTCAAGAAGGCCCCAGAGGTCTCAGAAGACCATCCAAATTCCCCGCCATGCTGCACGTCCTACTGACAGCGCACAGAGGTCAGCTTCATGCCTTCTTCTTTCCACCAGTCTCTATGGTACCCACTTTTTAGTCCTTTTATTTTTGACTCTTAAAAAACCCTGAATTTCTATGTTAAAAAGTTATTCATGTGCCCCATATTCATGTGTCCCTTCAGGCAAATCTTTTTCTGGCTTGTTCAGAAAAAGCACTCTGGAAAATTTGTGACACAACCAGCAGACCCCATGCCCTTTCATTTATCCTAGCTAGACTCCAAAGAAATTCTGCTGATTTAAACAGTAAAGCCTCAGGGTCATGACCCGTTTCCTTGTCCTAAAATAAGTTTTCAGAAGTCAGCCTTGTGCCCAACTTTTTGATAAAACGAGTTTCAAAAAACTCCTGCAAATGGCTCTGTTCACTCAAAATGGAAGATCTACCTTGAGGCAAGCACTCTTCAGTCACTAATAACAGACTAAACAGGAGAGCAAGGGAGCCACAGGAAGGAGCTCTGACTTCTGACCGTGACTCTACAATGAAAACTCAGACTCCTCAAAAAAGATAGGCCCCTGCCTCAGGACGGAGAACTTTGTGAACCCCTGTCACAAGTAAACAAAATTTGGAATAAACGTTCCAAAGTAGGAGAAAGAGTGATCCTTCTTATATTTATTACTTATGGAGAGATAATAAGCTAATTTTTAACAGGAACATCACAATCTGTGACTTTTTGGAGCACAATAGTGGAAAGCTAAGCAATTATTTCTAATGTTACTTATTTTCTGGAAGCAGCTAGTTTAACTGCTGATATTAATTACCTCTGGCCCACAGCAACTTTTCTTGTGCTGAGGGATGTATAAACACACCTTCTTGTGTGACTTGAAAGACTCCAGGCAACCTGAAGCTTAAAGAGATCTTCTGGGGTGTGTTGAACATTGCTCCCACTAGATCTATGGCCATTTACACCCTATACTCCCCTAGTGCAGAGAGGTCATTCATTCATCCTTGAAACACAGGTCATGACCATGACTAGAAGTAGACCAGGTTTAAGAGAAGGATCAGGAATTAATTTTGGCAGATGTATTTATCAGTTTACAAAGTTGAATAGCTAAAAGATGATTTTCCAATCTGTAGAGCTAAAGCATATAAATTCACATTTTTCTCCCTAAGGAAAGAACTCGTTTAACAAAGCTCAGCAAGTTTAAAGAAAACTAATTATACTCTTGTTCCAGATAGCACTGGATATTTTGGACTATGAAAGTTTAAAAGGGTTGAACATAAAATGTACCAAGCAGGTGGTTTTTATTAAGATTGCTGATGTCATGCGTTACTTGGAAGCCACACAAAGCATGCAGGGAACATTGTGAAATGAAGTTAACTAGAGGGTCACACACGCCGTAGCTTCTGTAAGCTGAGCTTGCAGCATGACACAGAGGTTTCTTGCCTTCCTCCAGAGTCTCTCCTCCACGCTCCCCATCTGTCCAAACCAGCCTTTGTTACAAAATCTCCTTCCACCTTCCCAGAGGCACTGTGTCTTCCACATCTTTGTCTCCTCTACTGTACTAGTTAATATGCAAAATTCTTCCCTATTTGCTTGCACTGTCCCATTCCACAGCAGCGAGTCCTCCCCCTGCGGTACAGCACCTCCTCATCTCTGACACAGCAGAATCCTCCAGGTATACCATACAGAAACTCCCAGTGTTGTGGACTCCCCCTCCAGTCCCCACTCCACTTTTTACCACCTTGAATTTGTCCCAGTGTTCCTTCTTTCTTAGCAGCTGTATCTCCAATTTTTTTTTTCTGGTCTACAAGGGCCAGAGAAATTTTCTTTTGTGCAACCCATTTGTCTCCAATAACAGCAGTCTTTCTTTGCCTCTACATACTCCTGTTCACTCTTTCTGTCCCTGCTGGTATTTGAGCGGCTGTCTGTCTTTATTAGGATGTTCTAACTCCACAAACTACCCTTCCACACTTCTTGGCATCTCCCATTTTCCCCTCCATTCTTCCACCACCAACACTTTCACAGGAGGCAGTCCATCAGAATAATAACACATTAAACAACTGTGAGAAGATGATGACATTTCTGCTCTGCTGTACAGGAACCATTAACCAGGTCTTTGACTTAATAAGACTGAAACTGGCTGTACTTGAGAGAAAGCAGAAGTTCCATGTGTCTCCCATTTTCTCTTATTGCTTTTCTGTGTCATCAACAAGGTTTTGGCTACCAAAACCTGTAACTTCCCCTAAAGTTTTGAAAGCGATCGGATGTGATGTTCAAAGTTACTGTTCTACAGACATACAGAGAAATGCCATTGGGTTGAGTCTGTGGCCTCCTGAGCTAAGCCAAAAACTGGAACAGAGGTCCTCCTGAAATAATTCCACTCCAGCTGAAAAGTAAAATAGGACCCTACTCAGTTCCAAAACACAGACAGCGAGGTTTCTGAAAGTGCACTTACATAAGACTTGAAGAAAAAAAGGGGAAATAAAAAAAAGAAGAAGAAAAAGGAAAAAACATTGGCCCCTAACCCATGATAAAAGCTGACAATTAAGTCCCACTGAATTTTGCATGCAACTGATTTCTGGAATCCAGTTGTAGGTCTTCATATTTACAGTTCTGCATAAGAGCCAGATCCAATCATTTACAGAGCCTAGAGGTCAGAGTCACATTTAGAGTTTTTTTTCCCCATCCCATTTTGTAGGTAGAGACCAACTCCACACTTCAAATCAGACACAAAACTCAGAAGTTGTGGGGTTGCAGTTTCAGACCATATGTATTTGCTTATTTTAATTAACAGAAAAAATTCAATACCATTATTTGTTTCCCTGTATAACAGAAAAGGAAATTATAGCATGATTTAGAATTTTGGTTTTGAACTGGCAAACAAAAAGAAAAAAAATAAACTGGAGTTGCACGCTTCAGAAAAACTTTGTCCCACACAGACTTTTTCAGTCTGTTCATTATAAAGCAAAGACTGTCTGCTCAAAAGCGACAAAGAGCTGTTCTTTGCAAATCAAAGGATCCCGCATCCTGTACTACTGAACTCAGACACCTATGCATAAAATTTGCATTGACTATGCTCCATAACAAAGAGACTGTTGCATAGCTGAGTGTTAAACATAGTTCCAATTTTAAAGTTGTACTTCAAGAAGCATTTAAAAACATAATTTAATTTGTACATTTTCATTTACAATTATTTATTTCTCTTCTTCAGGTTCCAGAGAAGACATGCAAACACTTATCCTGTGCTCTGGACACATTTGATATTCCTGTAAACCGAGAGCAGCAAATATCCCCCTCAAACATTGCTGATGATATCTTAAGTGAAAAAAAGCCTATGAGATGAGAAAAAAATTTCCAAATTTCACAGATGCTCATAGGCCCTCTTGAATCAAAGAAATTGCAACTTTAGCATTTCTGTCTAAAACTGGTACGCAGAAGGTTAGTCAGTTATAAAATTATATAACAGCTTTTAGAGCAAGACCAACATCTC
The DNA here is from genome assembly GCA_013399095.1 of Psophia crepitans. Lineage (NCBI taxonomy): Eukaryota > Metazoa > Chordata > Aves > Gruiformes > Psophiidae > Psophia > Psophia crepitans. Next base: position 62,308 of record VWZZ01000069.1, read on the forward strand.
AGAACCCACTGAAAGTCTCAGAGTTAGCAAATTTAATAAGATAACGATCAGGAAAGACTTCAGCTAATAACTAACTATCTTCCAAATATATTTAAGATGTAGTCCTAAGCAGAAATGCCTACAACAGTCAGATTCTCAGATGAGAAAGGGATGTTTAGGGGATAGGGATCTGGCAGCCAAAAGCGAAGACAAGATGCCAGCTACAGCCAAATTCAAATAAAAGTAAGCTGTCCTGGCCACTGTTCAATCATTATCACCCAAGGATAGCTACAGACATGGTTGTATTCCCAAGCGACAAACACATGCAAGGAAACACTCCTGATCAGAGAGACAAAAATGTAGTTTTGTTCCATTTTTCAGCCTACCAAAAGTAGGCAGACGTTCGCCAGAAGACTGGGATGTAACTATCTGAGAGAGAAAGCAAATTATGAATTCAACCATGGATGAAAGATGACTCAATCAATTCTTCAGTAACACTCTTACTGGCCCTAGAGCCATCCCAGTATGTTAATGCAAAGGAAGACAAAATGAACCCTCTATGAAGGACCTGATTAGAGCACACATAAGAAGTAAGACTTAAACAAACAAAAAACTTCTTTAACACTACTGTCTAGAATCCTCCTTACAAAGCACAAAGAATGAAAGAACTTCACAGTGACTATATATTCTTCCCAGTCATGAGAGAGAAATTAATGTCCTCTTGAAGTCAGAGGTAAGACAAAGCACAGCCCTAGTAATACCAGCAGGATTTTAAAAGCACATATTAAGAATCAAACTCACCATCTGTATGGCACATGAACTACTATCCAGATTATTCAGGCAAAGAAGTGCAAGTAACTCAACTGAAACTTACTCATGAGCTTGAACAGTAAGGAAATAGTGACATACAATGGCACCTCACTTGACTGTCATCATCCTGCAACCATATAATGAGCAACAGCTGTACCTGTGTTCCTTGAAGAAAAGCTGAGTTCCCCAAAAGGAGGAGGAAGAAATGACTGCTGATCAGTATATCAGGTTTTTCCTTTTCTGCTCTTATCAGGGGGTGGCACCTGTGAAGCCAGAGCTTGGATCAAGGCCAAAGGCTCATAATTTAGCCAAGCCACCTTTGCCTATCTTGTACTGCTTATTGGTCAAAATTAACTTTAAAAACTCAGTATGCCTTCTGCCATCTTCCTAAAAAGAATAAAGCATTAAAGAATTGGAAGTGAAGAGGTGAAAGAGAAAGCAAAACCACTTATCCCCAAAAAACATATCAAAAGATCACACATGCAGTTATTTCACTTTTCCCTCTTGTAATTGATTTAATTCACTTCTATATGACCTGTGCTTCTTTGTCTTTCCCAATTAACTGCTGAAGTTACATCAGCATAAAAAAGTAGCTGCTCCCTAGACATGTGAAAGTCAATGCAATGGGATGAGAGATGGTAATGCCTAAAACTATTTTATAAATCCGATTATCATTTATTGTGTTCTGAAATTACTTGCCTTGCAATATATCTCTTTGAAGATGTTTTGCTTTCAGGCAGCACAGCTTACTCAACTGTCCATGTGTTTTATCTTTTGTATGCATGTTTTATCTTTTATATATTTATATTCTGATAAACACTACACACATAAATTACTCTGATGATGCATCTTGCAACCGGGCTTCAGCCACGTGTTCTGCTGAAACCTGTAAGACAGTCACTGGAAGATGAGTTACTGTCTACAGCAGATAGTACTTGGGCTTCACTAACATGACTAAGGTGTTCCTTATGACACAGGCGTATTCATTTCTGTTTACCTCATGGCTGAAAGTCTCAATATTTACCTTTGTTTGGGTCCTACTAGTTAGATCTAGAAGCAAGTATGTTTTGGTGTTGGTTTGTTGTTTTGGTTTTTGTTTGTTTTTTTTTTTTTTCCTCAGAGGTAGTTGTTCTCACTGAAATTGTTTAGCCAGCTATGGCTTGTAGTTTATATTAAAAAACCAATATAAATCCACACTTATCATGCAAAAGAAAGGAAAATAGGAGAAAACCTAACCACCTTCCCATTCCATTGAAATTTGCCAGCAGGCTGTCAGCCTCATCTTGGGTTTCTCATGTATGAAGTTCATGTCAGCTGAAATTCATAAAAGCCATCTTTTTTCTGCTACAGGAATGATACCAACTAGCTATGCTACCTAAGACATGTTACTGGACCTCTCATTTACCTGACATAGAATTACTTTTTGGGGTAAACACCATTTTAAGAGCCAGACAGAAACGTTCTGCTGAGTAGCCCCTGTAACAAAAAATATTGTATCCCCAAAACTGAATTTTTTGGCAATGAAAGTAATTTTTTAAAAATAAATTTTCAGGAAAACCAAAAGGAAACTTTTTTTTAACCCAAAAATGAACAACATTGTTTAAGTTGACCTGGAATTTTTTCTTCACTTACATTTTGTTTCTGACGTAGCACAGCACAAAGTTGGCATTTGGACCTGGCTGCGTTCTGCTATGGTACTGAGAGCCGACCTCTACCAGAATTTGACCTATCTAGATGCAAGGCACATTAACCAGACTCATGGCACGAGTGTCTCTTGGGAGATGAAGCCAGGATAACAACTGTGATAAATCCCCATTGTTATTTTATTTATTCTCTCACAGTCCATACGTGGGTGCTCAATCTTTGGGATGACAGAGTTTCCTCCATCCCTTTCTTCTGTTTTACTATAAAAACAACAACAACAAAGTGTTTTTATTATATGAGTTTTACTGTAAAATCCTTATTATTATAAGGGATGAAGAGACTTATCCATCTATAAGCAAAGGATGCCCAAGAATTTTTGAAGTTATTTCAGGAAGGTTGTGTTGGTTTTTTTTCCCCCCAAGCAGCATTTGAATATCTTAAAAATACTGGTGATGTAATTAATTTAGTTACAGGGTATGTTACATAAGTATGTGAGGTTCTTGAAAACTAGATTCTACTGAGGGAAACAAATTTTTATGATGAAAGTGCTAATTTGGTGGTTTTAATTTTCATAAACAAGCAGTCAAAAAATCCATAGTTTCAAATAAATGCTGTATAAAAAGCTTCTGTGCTTAAGCAGAAACAATGCCATCTGTCAGCAATGTAATTTCTATTTCTCAAAATTTTGCCATGACTGTGCAACTAATAAAGTATGGCAGCATAAAGACAACAGCACAAGAGTCCGGTTTATTAAGACTTTTAGAAACTGAACCTTGTATTTCCACTAATAACAGTTTTGGGGTGTGCACTCAAAAAAACCCCTGAAAAAAACCAGCAACAAACCAATCCCCCAAAACCCCACAAACTAGCAAAAAGAGCATAGCAAGATCCTTTCTTAAACTGAGCTGAAGCATAAAAAAGTCACTTTTAAGTTTCTTAATTTCTTTTGGCAGCACCAGTTAGTGTCCTTTGCCTTAGCAACTCTGCTTTTATGTTTTCCAAGGCTGGGTGGGAAAACATCGTATTTTCTAGGCCACATATTATGTAGTTTCTTATCCAGTAATGTCCTGCTGAACAATTAGCTAGTTCTCCTTTTGACATCAGGATGCTGGTGTCCTGAATCTGTACCAGCAAACTCAGATGAAATCAGCAGCCTTTTCTTATTCTTAATGGTTTTACTATGTAAATATCTATGTTTGATTTGGATTGCTTATTATGCACGAGGCTCATAAAAGTGGTAGTGCATATCAGAATTATTGCATATGCTACTTCATGGCACTGTTACCACCTCGCTTTCAATTTATTTAAGCTGCTTAGCAACAATTATAACGTTCTGCCCTGTAGACGATAACTCCAATAGGCAATGCATACACAACTGACCTGGCTGGCGGCTGTACCAGACTCACAGTACCTTACTTCTGCCTTCACCGTCAGACAGATACTTCAAGTGGCCTTTTGTAAAACGCCACACCATTTAAAGAGCTTATGGTCATGTTTCCAAAAGCCTGCCCTTCCGTGTGCTTAGTATAGTTCTACAGTGGCATCTTGGGGTGCATCTTATCACTGTTTCTTTTATCTCTGATCTTTAAACTGTGTCCTTTCCTATATTCTGTCCTACTGCCTTGGTTTGCACGTTTCTACTTACTTCCCATTATGTTTAATAACTTCACAAGATGGATTGAATGAACAATCAAGCTTTATTACACAAAACAAACCAAAGAATAGAAAAACTCACCCCAATGAACAGCCCCCTCCTCTCCACTTTCCTGGGGGTTAGGCAACAGCACCTTTCAATTCAGTTTGGAAGGAAAACCTTCAGCTACAGACAACTCATTTCAATCCAGCCCTTACCCAGAAATAGAATAGAATAGAAT
>VWZZ01000073.1:0-33891 GCA_013399095.1 Psophia crepitans
GAGAAGAGCCCACGCTGGAGCAGTATGGTGCTGAAGGTCTGTACCCTGTGGGAGAGATCCATGCTGGAGCAGTTTGTGAAGAACTGCAGCCCATGGGAAGTTCATGGAGGACTTTCTCCAGTGAGAGGAACTCCCATGCTGGAGCACGGGAAGAGAGTGAGGAGTCCTCCCTCTGAGGAGGAAGGAGTGGCAGAGACAACATGTGATCAACTGACCACAACCTCCGTTCCCCATCTCCCTGTGCTGCTCAGGGGGAGCAAGTAGAGAAAATGAGAGTAAAGTTGAGCCCAGGAAGGAAGGAGTGGGAGGAGGTGTTTTAAGATTTGTATTTATTTCTCATTATCCTACTGTGACTTTGATTGGTAATATATTAAACTAATGTCCATGAGTCAAGTCTGTTTTGCCAGTGATGGTAATTGCTAAGTGATCCCTCCCTGTCCTTACCTCAACTCACCAGCTTTTCATTACATTTTCTCTCCCCTGTCCAGTTGAGGAGGGCAGTGACGGAGCAGCTTTGGTGGGCACCTGACATCCAGCCAGGGTCAACCCACCACACCCTAAAACTGGCTTGACGGAGTTCCTTAGTTTTTATTTCTTTACCTAAAAACTGGTGAGTAGCTTATAGCCTTAGATCTCCATCATCATCCCGTGCTCCCTTTCTGGTCATGCCATGTCTGTTCTCCCATACACTGTGCTCTGTGTCGCTGCCTTTGGGGCCCTCTGGTCTCGGTCCAGGCTGGTACTCCTCTGCAGTGTATTTGTCATACGTAATTATGTGCATTGTTGGAGTCATACACAAGGTAACTACTTGCTACTGTTCTCCATATAAGAACAATGTTAGAGAGAGAGAGCAGTGCACATAAAACTCGGCAGGCAGAAATGACCTCCTGATCATTGGAAAAATTGCTGTTACAGCTAAACAAAGTAAAAAAAAAGGAGGTCAAAACAAGTGCAAACATAGCAAGATGAATAGTCTTCAGTGGTCAGGCCTTTCCCTGTTAGTTCAAAGATTCTGACTAGCAATTGCAGTAGTGCATAAGCTAAACTACAGGGCTTCGTTACTTTCTTCATTCTAGTGCCCTTTTACACTGAAAAAGCTCAATCTTCCTTATTCTTGTAGTCTACTCTTACAAAGATGTTCTGCTAATTCTTCTTAATTTCTTCACTCATAACTTTTACCTTTGTTCTACCTCCATATTCCTCTGGTTTTTCAGAAAGACAAGAGCCACTTATTTTCCGTTTGTCAGACATACTAGGAATAGTATTTGGTAATATTACTCTCTTCTTGGGGAGGTTTCATTAAAACTATTGAGATTAAAGACCTGTGGAGGACACCTATTTGAGATCAACCAGTGATTTTGGTCTCACAGCAGTAGAAAACAATTACTCTTTTTGGGTGCGGATAAATTTTTTTTTCTGCTGAAAGAAGAAACTGGAAATTACAGAGAAATCGTTAAAAAGGTCGCAGTCTTCAGATGGAGGGAAAAGCTACAGTGGACATATCGTTGCCACATTCAGTACATTGCCGATAGCTGATCACCTACGTTCTAGAGGTTTCCTCCCCAAAATCTCATCCTGCCTTTACCACCATCGCATCTGGTTGGAAAGCAGGAAGAGAACCCTGGTTCTGTCTTTATTATCAGTTCTAACTAAAGCAAATTCCTAAATACTTCCAACAGTGATGCCTGCATAATGACTGAGAAGAACGTCAAGTATTAACATACTGCCTCTGATGCTGCAAGGTCATCCCGGGCTGCGATGCTTTTCTCAGCACTACTTCCAAGAATAGCGTTTGAACCTTGATTGCAACCTTGCTTTTCTGAAGTGTTGCTTGGCAACAAAATATGCACCCAGCGATTAGTTTTTTCAACTTAAGCATGTTTTGTGGCTGAATTTCCCCAGACTTCTCTGACTTGAACATTTTCTGTTTGATTAAAAGGACAGCAAAAGCTTAGTCACAATAAGCTATTTTAAAAGGTACTGAACTTCAAAATGGCTGTAATGAAGTACTGCTTTTGATGTGTTGCTACCATACAATTATATCTGCAGTATTTAAAGTGAAGATTCATATGAAGAGAGGTTTTATTTTTTATTCTTTTCCTCTAAAACTTTTGCACATGGAGTGTCCGTGTTTGACCTTTCTGGCAGGAGAAGGAAAGCTTTAAGTTGCGCATTTGAGTAGAGGAATACGGCTCAATATTAAATGACTACACAGTCATAGGCAAGCCCCAAAAAGGTCACGCAGAAAATGAAATACTTTCTAATTGTAGAGCGGGCATACACAGCGTCTCTAGTGAATTAACACCTTATCCACTCCTGTTGATACATGCTGTTGTGGGCATATAAGGACACATATTTTCAAAGTGGAAAGGAAAGTTCAGGTGCCAGTGCTATTAAGCTTCATCTTCTCATCTTGTCTTTTCTATCTTCAGTACCCGTGGCAATAACTTTCATCCCACTTGTACTGATAGCCAGTCACAGTGTGTAAGGGACAGTTTAGCTAAATAATTCTACTGTTTATACCAGTGTGACACTGGAGCTTTTCTTTTTGCTTACATCAATGAAAAAAAAAGAAGAAAAAAGAAAAATCAAAGTAGTTATGGTTCAAATGGAAAGTGAGCTACTGGGATCAATACTTAGAACATGCCTCGAGTTAAGTAGACTTGGTAGGGGAGGCTGTGGGAATGAGGTCTGGGATCAAGTTGTATTCTGCCCTAACAGGCAGGATGGAGTGGGAGCTGTACCAGGGGAAATATGCCTGCTTCTGAAACAGTTGCTGCAGCCATGCAGGGAAAGCTTATGCAGGTAGCAGCAGGAAATTGTTTTCTTCCCTCTTCTACACTGATCTCCTCTATTTTCCAGTATGATTTTCAGGCTCACTGCCTCAGCTGTTACACCTGTTAAACCCAAATGAGGAACCAAGTACTCATCTAGCCACCACAAGCATCTAAGCCACTTGCCTGGGGAGAAGTACTTGCAGATACGTCAACAACTTAGAATCCTAGGATCATTTAGGTTGGAAAAGACTTTTAAGATGATTGAGTCCAACCATTAACCTAGCACTGCCAAATCCACCACTAAACCATGTCCTGAAGCACCACATCTATGCGTGTTTCAAACACCTACAGGGATGGTGAGTCAACCACTCCCCTTGGGCAGCCTGTTCCAATGATTAATAACTCTTCCAGTGAAGAAATTTTTCCTAATATCCAACCTAAACCTCCCCTGCTGCAACTTGAGGCCAATTTCTCTCTTCCTAACTTGATAGGCTTTTGAAGAAAAGGACAAAGCAATGCATAAGTATCTCTCTCTGGTGCAACTAAAACGTGATAGAGCATGCAACCAAAGCTAGCAAGAACAGCTGTGAAAAAGAAAAAGGCATAGACGTTTAGTAGCAACAGCTTGTGAAGGACACAGCCTCAGCTTTCAGCATGTGAGGAATAAATGCCACATTTGACTGAATCTTTCCCATCTCACACAGGCTTTCCCTTCGATTTTATCATGTGTGAGCAGGATTTGGCAGAGTAAAAATGGCATCCTCCTCCTGTCAAGTGGGTTTGCTCATACAGTGCCTGTGAATAGGCGTCGTCCAGGATGATTCAGAGTGGAGCCTCCTTCAGATAGGTATCATTCGTGCTGCTTTGAATCAGATATGGTATGATTTTTACTTACTGCTGTAAACTGGCTTTGTTTGCATATCTATGTGTCAGTTTTGCCTACATACCAAAATGTTATACGCCTTCAGTTCCTTCAGAAAGAGAAGATGCATGTCTCAACACATAATGACTATTTATCCAGGGAGCACTGAGGTCAGGGTCTGTTTTGAAGGCACCTGTCTCTACTGGGACTTTGTAAATCTATATCCTTCAAAAGAATATTGTATGGAGGTCAACGACTTCAGAGTACCACAGCTGCTTAACACACAGTAGTGAAAGAAAGTTTGTAGAAGCCTTTTAGATGCTTCAAGTTTGGGCAGGTGGTGGTAGGAGGGACAGGGCGCAGAAAGAAATACCCTTTCTGGTGTGGTCAGTCACAGGTAAAGGACTTGTGTCTTCACAGATGCCTTTTTCATCTATCTCACAATCCTCTGAACAGTCCAGTTACAAGTTGACCCATGACCTCCACCAATATGGGAGGCCCAGTCTTTGATATTAGATACATTTTTCTAAGCACATTTCTAATAATTTTTCAAAGCATATAGAAAAGGGGAAAATATTTCTTTATGCATGTTGTGCATTTGTGCACATCTGTCGGTAAGTGTGTTTGGATATTCAGGGCTGCCAGTAAAGGCCCAGCACTCAGTCTGAAGCTCTCTTCCTGTATTGCCAATCTCAGAAATCAGAATGGGAATACTTTTCAGGCTGACTGTATTATAGCTTTGTGAAGTGTGAAGAGGAGATGAAATGTCAAGGGCAACTGCATGCTGCATTTCTGTAATTATTTTATTATTGTTTCTGATTTATAGCAGATGGGTGTGAAGCAATTATTAGAAATAACATTATGTATGTATGTTCGTGAGTGAGACAAAGAAGGAAAGAGATTACTTATTAGTAACACACTGCTGCCTTCTGCTTTTAGAGCACTAGAAGTACTGAAGTGATTGGCATGCCTGGTGGCACTTTTCTTAACCCGTGTTTTCTTAAAAGAAGCTTTGGAAGTTATTATAAAAAGGGTGTTAGGAGCATCATAAAACAAAATCAAATCAGTCGTTAGAATACATAGGATACATTTAAAGGGAGCCACAGTGGAAAATGATTTATCAGAATACATCACCAGGCATACGGGACCATTTGTCAAAGATCACGATGTATGTGAATATTATCTCTTTAAAGACCTGAGAGAGCTCAAGGGGATGATAAGGCATAAATTCAGCCTAGGATAAATGATAAACTTTTAGTCTGAAGGTGGAAAAAAAATTACCTTTTTGCTGGTTTCATGAAAAAAGGTGAAGAGAAGAACCTCCACAGTAAGCTAGAGATCACAGGACTATTTTTTTTATTTAGTCACTTTGATTCATGAAAGGGAGATACAGTATATCCTGAAGTCCTGGCATTTATGTTATAAAGCATCAGTGTGATTTTATAACAAAAACTTTGCAATAGAGCATGACCCTGCTCCTGTTTCCTACAGCTGTTTCCTAGTCTTAGTTTCACCTCTCCCTTAGGCCCTGTTTTCTGTGTCTTCACTCCCTTCACTGTCAGGAAAGCCAGTGCTTTCCTGACACTCCATATTATTCCCATCTACCCTCCAAAGGTCAGTTTCTACCATGCCACAATTAGGTTGGTTTCTGGCTCCAGTTTAAGACTCAGACAACCTACTGTAATTCAATCTCCCTGTTTTCATCAACTATTCCTCCTTTTCATCACTGCTGCTTCCGTGAATATATCCCTTGTCTTCCTTTTTGCTATCTGTACAGATATTAGATATTTTCCACAGTGCTAGTCTTGGGTGTCGCTTAGTCTTGGACTTCAATCTGCTGCATAGAGCACCTTAGGATGCTCCAAGCATGGAACTAGGAAGTCAAGAATCACTAAAGCTAGAGTTAATCACTTATTTACTGTTAAAAAGAATACATTGCCTCAGATTTTCCAAGGCTTGCACTTTGACTGGATTAGGTGGCTTTTCATAGGGACAACAGAAGGCACCTTCTTCAAGTATGGATCACTCTAATATGGCAAGGACTTGCTTCAAAGGACTAAGGTGCTAAAGGAGCTGGATTTTCTCAGGGGTGGGGGGGAAAAAGAACCAGAAAATTTTAGTTATACATAACACTTTCCCTTTACTTTGCTTTTGGAATTGTTAGAAACATTCAAGCCAGTATTTAGAAAGTAATGCTTAGCATGAGACTCATTGCCTGGATGAGAAAATTTTGGTTCAGATTGTAAATGTTTCACTAAGTTCTAAACTCAGAAGAATGTCTTTGACTGAGAAGTGCCAATGTTCGCAGCCCAGTTTACAATCTAAACTTCTTTTACAGATGCTTTTAAACTTAACATAGACATTTAATATCTTTGTATTCAGTTTAAGTTGTAAGGGTTTTGTAGCCAGGGGATGGGGCAGGGGGTTGTAGGGTTGGCTTCAGTAAGATCAGGAGCTGTCCCCATGTTAGACAGAGCCAGTTCCAGACAGCTCAAAAACAGACCCACCTCTGCCCAAAACTGAACCCATCAGTGACCCTGGTGACACCTCTGTGATAATGCATTTAAGAAAGCATAAAAAAGCACCTGTGAGAGAGGAGTGAGAAAATGAAGGAGAAACAACTCTGCAGACACAAAGGTCAGTAAAGAAGGAGTGGTAGGACATGCTCCAGGTGCCAGAGCACTGATTCCTCTGCAGTCCATCGAGAAGACTATGGTGATGCAGGCTGTCCTCCTGCAGCTCATGAAGGACCACGTTGGAGCAGATATTCACCCTGTAGCCCATGGTGGACCCCACCCTGCAGCAGGTGGAGATGCCCTGAAGGAAGCTTCAGCCTGTGAAGAGCCCATGATGGAGCAGGCTCCTGTGGAGCCGCAGTCTGTGGAAAGTAGCTCACGCAGGAGAAGGTTTTCTGGCAGGACTTGTGGCTTGCAGGGCACCCACACTGGAGCAGACCATTCCTGAAGGACTGTACTGCATTAAAAGGACGCATGCTGGAACTGGTCTTGAAGAACTGTGGCCCATGGGAAGGATTCATGTTGGAGTTCATGAAGAACTGTATCCCATGGGAGGAACCCCACATTGGAGCAGGGAAAGAATGTGAGGAGGAAGGAGAGTGGCAGAAACAACATGTGGTAAAATGACCACAATCCCCATTCCCCATTCCCTTGCATCATTCAGGGTAACAAGGTAGAAGAGACAGGAGCGAAGTTGAGTCTCAGAAGAAGACAGGGTAGGGACAAAGTGGGTTTTTTTAATATCTCACTATCCTACTCTGTTGTTAATTAGCAATACATTAATTTTTCCCATATTGAATCTGTTTTCCTATGACAGTAATTGATAAGTGATCTCCCTGACCTTATCTTGACACATGAGCTTTTCCATTGTATTTTCTCCCCCTGTTTTGCTGAAAAGGGTGAGTGAGAAAGTGGCTTGGTGGGCACTTGGCAGCCAGCCAATGGCAATCCAACGAAATTTTTTATGAAGTCAGGATTGTTGGTATTGATTCATTCATGACATTGATTTCCTAATTCATGTTTATCTTACTCAGATGGGGTGAGCAGTGGGCGAGAATATTGCTGGCTATTTAGCTGTCTGGCCCTAACTTCGGCCTGAGTTGCTTGCATACAGGTTATACAAACTAAGAAAGATATTTTATTTTTCCAAATAAAAAAACAAATTGTGAAATAAGTAGAAAAACATTCTTTTTCAGGAGTTTTTTTCTCGCAGTCACCAAATATGAGCAAAAATAAACAGTTGTAACTCAGCAGGGGTAATAATCTCTTTCTCATCTATGATTGCTTTCTCTTGATTTTTTTTTATTTTTATGTTTACATATATATATAATATGTACGTTCATCAGAATTATTTTTTTAACTGAACTCTAAACATTTTGAATAGCACAAACCAAATGCAAATTTACATATGTAAACTTTATGGCATATACCTGTATGTATTCAATGTTTGATGCCAACGATTTTCATTAACAGCATGTGAGGAACATGCAGATTTGTCAAATGATAGTCATAGAATCATAGAATATTCGGAGTTGGAAAGGACCCCTGAGGACCATCAAGTCCAACTCCTGGCTCCACACAGGACCAGCCCAATCAGAGCAGATGACTGAGAGCGTTGTCCAGACGTTTCTTGAACTCAGTCAAGCTCAGTGCAGTGACTACTTCCCTGGGGAGCCTGTTCCAGTGCCCGACCATCCTCTTGGTGAAGAACCTTTTCCTGATCTCCAACCTAACCCTCCCCTGTCTCAGCTGCATGCTGTTCCCTCGGGTTCTTCATATAATAATATGAAGTAGCTCAGTAAATCATACTAACAGTGTTTGTGTTTTGGTATAATAGAATATTATCTGAATCTTGATTTTTAAGTCACTGTTGTCTTCATTTTGAGGACATAATTTTTCTACTGAGGGTGTGATTAAGCTCCTACTGATGTCAGTAGAAGAAGGACTTGGCTTAAAATAAGCATGTAACTCACATTACCATTATGGTGTAGTAATTACATGCATCATCAAAAGCAGAATGTGCCCCTAGATGTGTTCTAATGTAAACTCTAGTGTGTACTGTACCCACATTCTGTAGCTCTTTTTAAAACCTGGGGATAATATTTTTATGGGAAAATTGGAGATTTGGGAATGCATTGTATATCAGGAATTATTATTACCCGCTATAAGTGTGAATTTCATTGTACTGCAAAAACCTGTGAATGTCCCTCTGTACCTTTACACCACAGTGTAGAGTTGCCGATAAAGGCCAAAGTGAACTCAGTTATTCCAGCTGAATGCCAGGTGTGTGGAACCTGTGGGTCCTACCTTAGCTCAAAGGTTTAGGTGGTATCTAGCATTCAGGTTAATTTCTGTCTCCATGAATCTGCCTAGCTTCTGATTAACCAGGTGTGTTGTACCAGAGCAATTAAGTTTTCCTTAACAAGATACTTTAAATCTCCATTCAGTGATGAGTTAATGCTTGGATATGATGTTTATTTTTATATATATATCAGTGATGTGATTTTTATTTTTCACAGTAATGAACGAAGTTACTGCTTTCTGACCTCTTCAATGTTCTTTCCTTGTAGTGCATAAAACCTTTGCTTTCCTGTACCAGTGTCAGAGATGGCATCACCTGAGTATTTTATATAACTGTCTGGTTTACATGACACTTTCTGTCTTGTTGCTTTTCCTCCTGTAATAACTTTCCAGCAGTTGAAAATTTTTGGATCTGAATCTGACTTACATGACTTCCCAGAGAAATAAATGCAGAAGAGACAAAAAAAGTGTGTATTTATAATATGAAATTGCATATGTCAATTATGTTCATACTTGCTCAAGTCTCCCTCCAAATTAGCAAAACCCAATTTAGCTGACTGCCCACAATGATGTGTGGCAAGACTGAAAACTGACTGTATGTTGTATATAGTTCTGTATCACAGTATTCACAATAATAAGATGTCCCGCATGTTTTCAGTCCTTTTATTGATATTTCTAAGTGCCATTCCAGGTCAGCTCTCCACTGATCGGAAAAGATCAAGCAGAGGAACTTAGATAAGTAACATGAAAAAGATACAGGAAAGCTGTGTCTTAGCAAAGAACAGTTCTGATTGAAGAAATGAAACGCCTGAGCTGTATCTTCAGAGATGTTGCTATGTATCTCAGCATCAGTAACAGTTCGGCACTATGATTGTGCTCTAAATCACTTCCCAGTGGCCAGTCAACCCAATAACTGCTCATGTCACACCATGGATGTTGAGGCACTCAGTTCCTTATCCAGGCAGAAGGCTTCTCAGACCTGTTTATCCCATGAGCGTGGTTGGATCCTGCGGAATGCAGCCAATCTGTATGCGGTGTATGCAAAAGCAAATGGGAAACAAGCAGCAAACCTACTGCTGAGTAAAGGGTGCTCAGGCGAGGGAAAGTGCCCTGCCAAAACTCCCATCTGGGTGGGTTTGGAGATTGATTTTAACCTGTGTTATACTGTTCTCTGCTAGCCCCCTATAAAACACTTCTGTGGCAGCTGTTTCACTAAACATACATATGTAAAAATATCGGTAATGGACCTTTGATCTGAACCTCAATTTTTCACTTAAGTGGCTTCTAACTCATATCTGTATTCAACATTGGTACATGTTGAATACATATAGCCAAATTGAAGTTGCATATCATAAAGTTGGAAATAATGACTGTTACATGTCTTAATACAGTACATTTCCTATAAAATCTGAACGGATTCAAAAAGAATAAAAGAAAAAGTGGATTAAAAGTTTCATTTGTACTTGGAATCATTCTATGGCACAATCCAGAGTGAAACATTTATTCAAAGTAATGGGTTAGATTAAACTCTGATGTAGAGAGTTCGAAGTCATTGCAGCTAAAACCAGGATAAATTAAGCTGACTGTGCCCTGGTAAATGTTCAGAATCAGCTCTGGAACACAATTTTGAAGGAAGTGTATGGTGTGAATACAAATTTTGCCCTCCACAAAGTGAATACAAGCTCAACTTTCAAAATATCATGTGTCTGTTCAATGCCGTATTGTGTAACTACTGCTAGTGCTAGTGTTGTATTTTGCCTGTTTTGTAGAGAATTGCTTAGAGGCTCTTTAATAATAATAATTTTTCCATTTGGAAAAAATTTGGAGAGCAGAAAGGCAGTGGGTTACACTGTCTATTTCCTAAACTCTGAAACACAAAATAGGGTACAAAAGTGGTTACATAAATTTCTTTAGTTACAGTGTGTATTATTTCAGCTAGTGAACTTAATCTATTTTGTGAAATCAAATAGCATGTACTAAAACATTAGGAATACCCTTAATTTTTTTAATTTTTTTTTAATATACAAAGTAAAGCCAAGAGAACACATAAGCTTACTTCTCTTATTTCATTTCAATTTCTGTAAAGGTCATCAGAGATATACAGGATTTAATCTATGGTCCTGTGAATCCCACACAGGAAACTATGTTTTTAAGGAACCATTTATAATGTAAGAACTACCTCAAAATGTTTCTAAAGTCAACAACGTTGTTTTAGCAATATATTGGTGTATTGTCCTTACTAGAATTTTGTGCTGGCAGAATTCCCTTCATTAGTTTTACTGCTCTTACTTTTGGAAGATGTGAGAGAAAAAGCACTACATTATTAGTGACTAATTGTATAATCATGTATCTGCAAAAAATAAAAATGAGTAGAACCTATTGAACAACTAACTAAATTGAATGTCTTGATTTAAATTTAATTTAAATAAGATCACATTTTAATAAACTATTCTAGAGGTGGAATAGTTCTTATTTAACTTGAAGCCATCTAAAATCAGGTACCCAATCTAAATCAGTTGTCTAAGCTCCTTTTATATTCCATAAACAGTTAGACACCTCCAGAGATAGTGAGGATAAATCTGCCTTTGGAAACAGTTATCTTCTTTCACTTACTATGTAGAAGGAGCCTAAATTTAGAGTAGACATCCAAATTTTAGATTACTAAAACTAGATTAATTGAGTCCCATTAAATGCTTTCAAAGGTGGTTACTCCTAAACTGATGTAAGAGTCACTGTAGGAAGGTAATTACAGTCCCCCTTCCTGTTAAACCCCTTACCTTTCACATCAGATGGACAATTAGATGGATGAATCTCTTGTACTGCAAGACCAGAAGGTCTTGTGTTGATGATCAGCGATAATATAACTCATGGAGACTGTAGTTCTTTCATAAGGAAATTCTGTAAGAACTTTACAGAACAATTCATTAACAGTGGTAAAATGATCAGGCCTGAGCGCTCATTATGTAAAACGAAGCGTATATGAAAAAATTGAGTGAAATGGTCATTTATTGTGAAATCCGTCAAAAAAATCTTGCAGCAAAATAAACAAAGGAAAGTCACAGAGCCTATTATAAAACTAATAAAAAACAAAGCACAGAAAATAGCAACCAGGACTTTGTTTCTCATTTTCATTCTCTTATGCTGAAAAAAGTTTTGGAGATACAATGAAGGAGTCTGACACCGCAGCAAAAATATGGGTGGAAAAATGACATCAAGGAATTGTGGAGGTGGAGAGTAGGAACACAGCAGAGGTAGAACAATATAATAAGCAGGTAAAATATTAGTTGACAAGGAAGAAAGGCCACACAACAATTCTTTAAAAAGACAAGCTCAAGTGTATTGAGAATTATATTAAGAATTATAAGTTAAATTTTCATGGTGGTTGTATCAGTAATTTATATGTCTACAGAGACAGACTACAACTGAGTCTCTGAGCTATTGCATGTTTTTTGGACTTACTGAAGTTGGACTTCTCATTAATTTAATGAAGACAGAGGACAAGAAAGATAGCTTCTTGAATATGTTCATGGATTAAATGTCTTTTCTAGGAAAATTGAACAATGGATATCATGTGGCAAAAAGGAAAACTCTGAAAAAGTAAAAAAATAGTTTACATCTCATAGAAGTTTAGAAAATAATTACTGAAAAGTTTGCTTTAGCCAGTTTGCAAAACAAACACAGTTCAGTTTGTACACTATGACGTTTTTGTAATGAGTGTTATTTTTAAAGACCGAGTTTTAAAGCATGCACACAATTCAGTATGGTTAGGGCTAAGCAAAATTTTATTTGCCTCTGATTTTGAAACAGAATGTATTCCATTGTACAATACAGTATCACATTAATTGCATCTCTTTACTGGGCTGCCCTTCTCTCATATCAAGAACAAATTTTTGTTTTCACTCTCAAGGATATATGCGACTGATCAGATCTCTGCATATTAAATCTTATTAATTGCTGAATTTGTGACTTTCACATTTGACTAATGAATTATGTCAGATTTAATTTCTCAGTTATTGAATTCTGAAAGAACTTTCATACTTCCTTCCGTGCATCCTGGCATGAGGATGTGCTCCCCGTAAACATCTGCCAACTAATGTATTATAGAGATCCAAAATGCTTCTTTTTTCTTTTATGGCTAAAAAAGAGTCTTTAGAGTAATTAAGATGTAGCACTAAAAACATTCTGTATTTGGCTTTCTGCTGTTTCCTTTATTTTTGTACATTCTTTGGGTGCAACTCTCTGTTTTCCCCCAGCTAAACTCTTTGGGAAGAGAGTTGGCTATTTCTCTTTGTAGAAAATCTAAGAGAGTAGGTGTTAGTAGGTGCTATCCATCTGACTGATCCTAGGCAGCATGGTAATAGCAATGCATGAGGACATTGTTATTCAGTTTCTTCATGGAGCTAGTTTCTTAGCACTAGTATTGCTATGGTAATATTAGAGTATTCCACATTAGATGAAAAATAAAAGGCACAGTTGTACTAGGCCAAACCAAAGGTTCACCTAGCCCAACAGTCTTCAAAAAGGAGCAGAAGCAAATACTTAAGGGAAGGACAGAATAAAAGTTTCATAAACTACAGTTATTCTGAGTACTCTCCCTGAGACTTCTTGTTAGATGCTCAGGAAGTTCCTTAATGAGCTGTTGTTTCTATGTGTCTAAGAATCACAGAATCGAAGAATGATAGAAGTTGGAAGGAACCTCTGGAGATCATCTATTCCACCACCCCCCCCCCTACCCCCCGGTAAAGTAGGATCACTTAAAGCAGGTTGCATAGCATCATGTCCAGGTGGGTTTTGAGTATCTCCAGAGAAGGAGACTTCACAATATCTCTGGGCAGCCTGTTCCAGTGCTCTGTCACCCTCAAAGTGAGGAAGTCTTACCTCACTTTGAGACTGAACTTCCTGTATTCCTGTTTGTGCCCATTGCCCTTTGTCCTGTGACTGGGCACCATTGACAAGAGTGCCATCCTCTTGACACCTGCCCTTTAGATATTAGTGAAATCCTCTCAGAATCTTCTTTTTTCCAGGCTAAACAGACCCAGTTCTCTCAGCCTTTTCTCCTAAGAGGGATGCTCCAGACCCCTAATCATCTTCATAGCCCTCTGCTGGACTAATCCTCCAAAGAATCCTCCAAAGATTTCTTTTCAATGACCTTGACCAGTGTCCACTTGAAAGCATGTAAAATTTTAGTGTCACAAACCCTTTGGTAAGGCATTCCACAGCCTAGCTAAGTGAAATTATTACAATTAGTATGTTAGCAGTACTAGCTGATGTAATTCATTAGTAGAATCAAAATTAGACGTTTGTCATTGTAATACACAGTTGTCAAAGTGTTGGGTGATGTGCTTATTCACATACTTGTAGCTTGGCACATATTTCTGTTCCCTTTGATATTCCATCCTTACACAACATATCACATCAAGATTCTCTCTCTGTCCTTGGCACTTGCATTGCTGTTTTCAAAGCAGTATAAAAAATATAAGCGACAGCATTCCACAGCTATAATGGCTTTGCTATAAACTGCTTTGTGGTACCTAGAATAAGAAAGAAGCAATAGAAAAAGTATGTTTCATTCCCAGAACATTTCCTAACAGAATCTCAAAAGATCCATCATCTTGATGGAGACGCTAATTATGATATATTGTAATGGCAGCTGGATGCAGTCTCTAAAAACCTCCACTGACATTTTTCCATCATTCTTACATATTCTAATGACATCATAACAATGATATTAAAGAATTTACTCTCTTCCTGATATGGCTGTTTTTACATCATTAAACACAATGGAAGTTTTGGAAGCACAGAAGTGGAATATACACCCACCGTGTCACAGAAAATCAACAAAAATACATAATTAGCCACTAAACATGATGCCAACAGTTCATGTTAAAATTGTCTTCAAGGTTCCAAGTATCTATTTTTAAGCAAAATTTCATGAGAATAGGGAATGGGACTTTCCCATGCTCAATTTGCCTCTTGTTTTTCTGAAAGGCACAATTTGCCCCTTTCTTTTAAAACTGAGCAAGGATTCAGGTCACAGACATCAAACAAAACCATTTACAGACGCTGAGAAAAAATGTTCAGCTTTGCCAGAGTTCTTGACATAAAAATTGCTTTGCAGCCAGGATGATCCTTATTCATACAGCCTTAAATGACATGGATCAGCTTTGAGGAAAAGATAGTTTTCTTTTGCCAAATTACTATGAAACTAATGAGTGATCACAACATATCCCAAATGACACTTGTCCTAGTGTCTGCTGTTACCAAAGAGGTTCATCTTTCAAGGTGGCCTTTGGATGGAGAAAATGGGTTCTCCGTACTGTAGGAAAAGGAGGAGTTGTGGCAGCAGAGGTGGATGACTCCTTCTCTCTCTCTATGTAGATGTGGATGTGGGTAGATGTGAAAGGCATGAGTAGACCCTCAGTCTGTAGGTGTCCAGGTTATTATCTTCTCTTCGGTATTGCTAAGTCTATTTAAATAGGCTGAAAAATGTGTGTCAGTGGGAGTTTTTCCTTCACTCCTCTCACTCAAGAAGCAAGAAGAATTCCTGATGTAACCAAGTGCTCTCCCACATGCACTGACAGCCA
Organism: Psophia crepitans; assembly: GCA_013399095.1. Taxonomy (NCBI): domain Eukaryota; kingdom Metazoa; phylum Chordata; class Aves; order Gruiformes; family Psophiidae; genus Psophia; species Psophia crepitans. Next base: position 15,041 of record VWZZ01000073.1, read on the forward strand.
CCCACTCACAGCAGATATTTAGATGAAAAGAAGGGAACAAGCACAACAAAAATTAGAAAGCATTCCTCCACAAAGAGGAGAAATATCCCATCCCTGAAAAGAGGGAGAAAAGTACTGTGACTGAAACATCTTCTGATACTCAGTAAGCCATTTCATGCACCAGGATAACCCTTTAAAACACAGCAATTAAATTCTGCTCATACACCTGTATCCAGTCTGTCTAGACCCTTCCTATCCCCATCCCACCATTCTTGTCATCAGGTTGTACTCCATTTGCACTTACCGCTCCCATGAGTGCTTATTCATAAAATTGCAGTTCTTTGTTGCTGGAACAGAAACTGTTGGTCTTTCTAGGATTTTGAGGCCAAAAGACAAGTTATCCTCAACTAGAAAAGAGGCTGTCTTACAAACATTTATGGTTTTCTGCATAGGACTCTGCAAGATTATCTGTTAAGCATTGATATTAACCCTTTTGAACTAAAGGAATTAAAACGTGAAATGAAGACCAAATGAATCAAAGAGCCAACAAATATACAGAAACCTGTCTTTCATTTATTAGAATAACTCTTATGAATACCTAAACAAGACTTCTGGGTGTTTTTCTCCTTTATTTACATCTCAAGGTATTATTTAGAGTATGCAAATGGGATGCGTTTGACAAATCAAACCTGGCAACTCATAATCACATCCTGCTGTATATGATTTGATATTCATAGACAATCATTGTCACTGACAAAAGTGTGTGTGTGGGAGAAGTGTCTATCATTCTGCTATACAAATTAATCAATAAAAACATATGCACGAGAGCACTATGAATATAAGTGGCTATCAGCAGGTTTTCCCTAAGGAAGATAGATAATTCCTCTTCCATTTCTTTCTCCATGTCTCCAACTTGGACTCTTTCTTCAATCTTAAACCTTCATTTGTTTAGTTTTCCTGTCTCTCCCTTTTTTCTAAAACAGTATATTTAAATATGAAAACATATACTAAATGCAGAGTATTTTAGAATATCTTAATAATTTTCCAACTGAGTTTCTAAAAGTATGTTGCTCAAATTAAGTAAAAGATCTACAAAGATATTTCTATAATATTTTTCTTTTTCAGATAAGATTTCCGTCTGAAGATATTGAAATAAATTAATTTTACTTCTTGAAAGTTGTCACGATTTTCTGGTGTTATGGGATTATTGTATCTCTTCCAAAGAGTCAAACTAAATAGGTTAGAGCTTCCTCTTACCAGAGCGAACTATGTGTTTCATAAGTCATAGGAAGGCTTTTGTTTCTCAGACTGGACAGTTAATGGTGAACTACTTTTCAGATTCGCTCAGTGACCCCAAGTACAAGGAATTAAAGAATTTTCTTACTTGTTATATATTAGAGAGATCCACTTATCACACAATTCTTTAACTCTCCATATTCTATACAGGATTTCAAGTGGTTTCCAAAACATTTCAGGTATCTATGGGTAAGTATGTCATATACACATATGCTGACATACACTTTGGATAGCACGCATGAGAACATTTATCCAACTCTTTAAAGACTGTGTAGAATGTAGACACTAACCTGGGGTTGGGGGAAGAGGGGAAGGGAAGCATGGGAGAGTTTTCATGACAGTAATACCTTTAAGGAAGAAAGTGAGCAATTTACCATAGGCTATGTGGAGAACCATATCCTCTTCCTTGCCTGAACCTATCTTGCTCTTTCTGTCCAGCACTCTCTCATTTAAAACATGTGCCCACCATTTTGATTATAAGGCTAAAGAGTGATGTTTGCTGAGGACATTTGCTCACATGCTCCAAGGTCATTGTATGAGTGGAAAAGTAAGTGATCAGCTTACCTTCACAGAGATTCCTTTTCCAATACAGGAGACATTTATTCACGTTATTTATTCAAAGGTTATCTTCTGTGCTGACAAAGTAAGCATAGTGCTTACTTTTATAAACTAGGTCATGAATTCTAATATGAAGGACTGTCCTAGAAGCCAGTAGCTAGAATATTCTAGTTCATTCCATCCATCAACACTAACAGCCTTCAGCATTTGTTTCAGAAATAAGGCTAGAATATAAGCTGTTCCTCTGTAGCCTCTGTCCTTTGTATTACAGCTTTGTTTCCTTCAAAAAGAAATGCATAGTTCCACTTTGCAAGGTTAAATTAGAAAAGGAAAAGTACAGAGATTAAAATATCAGCCTGTTCCAATCTGCTGTACTGCTTTCAGATTTCAGTCTGAACACAAAAAAAATGCTACAACTTCCCTTCCTCTGATGATGCTATCCAGCTTTGACAGTCATGTGTTTCTAATGAGGCTAAGGTAGCGTATGCAAAAATTTAAAATTTTGTGCTTTTGACCTTTTCTGAAGTAGATAGCCTTTTATTAAAAGGCCATAAACATCTGTTATCCATTCAGAAATAATTACCTGTTGTTCTTTTTTATGCCTAATTACCAAGGTCGTTATATTAACAATTATTTTTTTCTTAACCTTTCTCACTAGGAGTCTGCTGGCTGCATTCTGTAAACAAAAGCATTATGACAAGGGTTCTTTAACATTAGTTCTGCATTCCATGATTTTTGAAACACACAACTTTAACAAAACTTCAAAACTTTTCTCATAATTCTGCTTGTTTCTTAAAGTTATTATTCCATTGCTGGAAGCACTTTGCACTATTCCTCATGAAGCTTTTTTACTTTTGTGGGTTTTTTGTTGGGGATTCTTGGGTCTTTACAATAATGCTTGCCCTCACTTTTGCAAGATACAAAATATTTCTCACCTGCATGGTCTTTACATTATTTATTTTCTTTAATCCTCTGAGGTTCATAATATTTTTTATTCTGAATATTTTAATAATATATGTACATTAATATCCTATCAGAGCAAGTCAGCACTCTCCTGGAAGCTGAAGAAATCTGATTTATTAAAGTGATGGAGTTATGAAAAACATATCAACCTTAGGAAAAAAAAAAGCATCAAAAAACATGGCAAGTGTGGAAAAAACATTTCAGGGCATTTCACATGTGTATTGGGTCTGGCTGAGATGAAGTTCATTTTTCCCACAGCAGCCCCCATAGTGCTGTGCTATGTATCTGTAGCCAGCAAGGTCCTGATAATACACCAGCACTTGGGCTACTGCTGAGCAGTGCCAGCACACATCAAGGCTGTCTCTTCAACATTTCCCCCACTCCTCACCAGTAGGCTGGGGATGCATGAGATCTTGGGAGGGGACACAGCCAGGACAGCTGACCCAAACTGACCAAAGGGATATTCCGTACCATATGATGTCTGCTTAGAAATAAAAGCTAGGACAAATGGAGGAAAGGTGGGCATTCATTATAACAGTGCTTGTATTCCAGAGCCACTGCTACATGTGCTGAAGCCCTGCTTCCCAGACGTCACCTGCTGATGGAAAGTAGAGAATAAACTTTTTGTTTTCCTTTGCTTCGGCGGACTGCATTTTGCTTTATTAAACTGCTTTTATCTTGAACCATGAGCTTTTTTCCATTTATTTTCTGCCCTGCCCTGTTCTGCTGAGGAGGGGAGTGATAGAATGGTTTGGTGGGCACCTGGCATCCAGACAAGATCAACCACCACAACGTGTTGCACATTCCAACCCTCTTGTTCTGAAAGATTTGTCAGTGGTTTAGATATTTTTTCTACGTAACTCTCAAATATCCTGGGCAGTCCACAAACAAGTTTATCTCATGACGCACATTTGCTTCCTGAAGATAACGTTCTACTTACAAGTATATAAGGAAACCTAGAAAACTGCTGTAACAGACTTGATCTTGGTTGGGATCATCTCAGGTAGTCTGCCTTCTTATATGTCTGTTTACAGGTTTTCAAGATGCAGGTGCACAGGGTGGTAAATAATCTCGTCTAGGTTCCCTTTTCCATGAAAGGTTGGACCAGGTGATCTTTCAAGGTCCCTTCCAAGCTGGGCTGCTCTATTCTTTTACGTAATTTTCTCACCTTTTACAACAGAATATGAAATTAATAACTAGAACCCCTTCTTCAGAAAGGGGAAGAGAATCAGAGGAGTGAAAGTGGGAAAACTCGTGGGTTCAGATACAGACAGTTTAATAAGTGAAGCAAAAGCTGCGTGCACAAGCAAAGCAAAACAAGGGATTCATTCCCCACTCCCCACGGCAGGTAGGGGTTCAGCCATCCCCAGGACAGCAGGGCTCCGTCATGCGTAATGGTTACTTGGGAAGACAAACATCACTCCGAACGCTGCTGCCCCACCACTTCTTCTTACTCCCAGCCCCTTATAAACGGAGCATGACGCCATATGGTATGGAATGTCCCTTTGGTCAGTTGGGGTCAGCTGCCCTGTCTGTCCCCTCCCAACTCCCCACACACCCCCAGCCATCCCACTGGCGGGGCGGTGCGAGAAGCAGCAAAGGCCTTGGCTCTGTGTGAGCATCGCTCGGCAACAGCAAAACCATCTCTGCACTATCAGCGCTGCTTCCAGCACAAACCCAAAACACAGCCCCACACTGGCTGCTGTGAAGAAAATTAACTCTCTCTCAGCTGAAACCAGGACAATTGCACAAAGACAGAACTATATAAATCATGAAGCTTGTTTTGTATTTGGCCAATTTATTTCCCTGTCAACAGCAGAGCCTAATGACTGGTATAATCTCAGTCTCTTCTGCACATTGCTTTTGAGACAAAGCTTTATTTTTCAAGGTTCAAAGTGATTTAAACTGATTGAGATCTTTAGACTTGATATTGGCCATCTGTGTGAAACTCGGTGGCCTGTGTTACATATGCTGTAATAAATGATCTAACACAGCTTTTTGGATTTACATTTTATGATAATCTCAAAATGTATTAAAATCCAAGTGCACATCTTGACTGTGAAGTCTTTGAATTTAGGAAAAATCATTCAGCTCCAAATTCTGTAGTTATATCTACAAAGAAATGTAATTGAACCACATTCTGGAACCCAGTCACCCTTGACAAAGTGATTGACAGTGGAGATTGGTTTATTGGTGACAAGACTGTGAAATGTGTGTGTATCTGACCGCAGGTACTCACAGGTCAGAGCACTTGTTGCCTTGGCCAGAACTTTGTTCTTGGACAATCTGAAGACCAATCACTACCCAGCATCTCACCTTCTTGCAATCAAGCTAATCTCAACTGATTTATTTTATTCCAGAAAGGTACTCCTACCATACACATTCTATTCAGAGAAACATGGAGAGACAGTTTTAACTGAAAAAATAAAAGGAGGAAATATCACCGTCCCTGGAGACATTCAAAAAACGTGTAGACATGCCACTCCAGGACATGGTCTAGCAGGCATGGTGGTGTTAGGTTGACGGTTGGACTTGGTGATCTCAGAGGTCCTTTCCAACCTTAGTGATTCTATGATTCTATGATTCTATAAGTAATGTTGAGATAAAGATCTCAATATTTAAGATTGCTAGAAAAGAGGCAAAAGAAACATCACTGACTAGAATTTTAGATTTAGAGAGAACTAAAGAGTAATTGCTAATTGTATTATCTTGAGTGTTAATGACTGATGAATAACATTGATAAACAATATAAGATTTGGCCTTTATTTAAATATAAAACAATATACTGATTAATTTTTTTTTTTGTTTAAATCACTTTAGGAATTGTTGCATAGTGTTTCTTTTGTAAAGCTGTTACTAAAGCCATGTCTGGGTAGTCCTGTGCTTATTTGCTTTTGGTATATTTCATCAATAGAAATTTTTGGGGTGTTTTTCATATATAATGAAAGCTCTACTTTAAATCAGAAATGTCTCCTACCATCTATTTTGTGCTTCTTTTTTTCTTTTTTCTTTTTTTTACATCTGCTTGTTAAGACAGAAACAGAGGTTGAATATAAAAAAAAGAACAGAAGACCAGTTTTGGGAATTATGTCTACCCTCCCAAATAGGCCTTAAAGACGTAATCAGTGGAAGAAAGATGGTGGCAGAATTAGACATATTTACATTGCATTGTATTTAATCTAATTGAATTAATCTGTCCTTTCACCATTCAATGACTAAGTATAGAAATTTAGAGAAATTAGATATTAGCTGAAGTAATGGAAGTTTCATCAGTATCATAGTGCTTATAAGTGTAACTTTTCTGTTTTGTACAGACTGGTAAAAACTAGAAAAGCACATGAAAATTATAGGAGTGACAAAATGTACTGCCAGTTCAGATATTGTTTTAAAAAATAAATAGGATTGCACCAGCTTAGTTTATCTGTAGATCTAAACATAGTAGGAACTGCAATTCTCCTTGCCAATATTTCTTCCTAAGATTTCATAAGTTTTACTCAAAAGCTTGACTAAATAACTTTTGTGATGTATCTGGGAATGTTACTGATGTTACTGAATGTTACTGTACAGGGAAATGGCTCTGATGAGCCATTTCAAATTCTTCCTAGACTTCTGGTCTATAAGATTCCCCATGGAATTTTTTAAACTCCCTTGCATTAATTCTAGCTACCAGTTCTTATTTTACGCCAAGTGTAATATTTTCAGAGGGGAAAAAAGTGATATAGCTGCCATTGATTAAAAGTTAGATGAATTTTTTTATTCTATTTTAGTATTATCACTATAATTACTATAACAGCCTCTTTTACGTTTGGATTCAGGGAAATGTCTGTCTTCAAGAAAACTCCTAATCCATAGTACTTAAACACACAGATAATTCTGTTGTAAATTAATTACTAAACTGATCATTCTGTTCATTGTGACAATTTGTGTGAGCAAAGGTTACAACAAACATAAGAAAACATAATAAAATTACCCTCTTATTTGTTCTGGTCTAAAACTGTGGAGAGTAATGTAGGTTGCACTGTTTTAACACTAGAAGAGAGTTGTAACTGCCTGCTTTTGCAATAATCACCCTAGGGCCACCTGCTATAAATCTAGTAATTTATAAACTATGAAATATGAGGCAATCTCTCATCAAAAAGGAGAACATATTTGGTATAAGAAAAGAGATAGAAGACATAAAATCATAACTATTTCATGGCTGGATGCCACATTCATTGTCTAAAAGTAGTTTCTGATACTATAAAAATTAATTCTGTTGGCTCAGAGACACGTAACATATGCAGAAAATCCAGACCATTCCTGGTAAATTCAACAAATTCTGAGCTTCACACATCACAGTGCAGCAATGCTCATTAGCAGTTAATAGGTTCTAAATTTGGAATATGTAAATTGGTAAAGACAAAAAGTGGCTTAATGAGGATGAAGATCCTTGCTGTCACTCTTTTTAGAATAAGTATTGATGAAACACTGAGAACACCAGCGTTTTCATTTGGTTTCTTTACTAAGTCAGAACTCATGTTAATGATTGATTGCTGCTATAAGAATGAAAATCTGTGTTCCTGACTAGTCAGTGTACTGCTCAAGCAAACATAATGGGTCCCGTTATTTTGTGTTTGCAAAGCAATGACTCCTTTAAACACAAATGTGGTAAAGAGTGCAACGTGTACAGTATACACAGAAAACTCAAGAAAAATAAAATGTTCTTGCTGTATGTTAGAAGTAATAACATTGAAATGAGTGACAGGGCTTTTACTCTTTTTTTTTTTTTTTAAATGGATCATGGATGTGATTCTGAGAAATACCAATTAGTTGGAGCAATGCTAAATATGGAGTAATTCCAGTAACACTCCAGTGCTGGTATAAGCTGCAGAGCAGAGTGCAGTCAGTGAATTACAATAAAGGAAAGTTGACTGCTGTGAAAGTGATTTTAACAGGCTGTCAAAATACCTTTTCTATTAAATTCTCGTTCTTACACCACACCCTTCATTCTAATTATTGATTCAATATATCAAAATATTAGTGCTGACCACTAGATACTCCCTTGCAGTCTAAATAACTAAAATTGCACCAAAATGACCCATTTATTCTGAGATTCCTGTATGGATGCTACCTTTTTTTTTTGTTGTGGATGTGAATAAATGTCATGGGAATAATTAAATACCATGCAAACTGTGAAGTACTGGAGTGAATTTTGGCAAGGGAAACAGATCGCAGAATTTAAAACCAACAGCAAACAGGGATTGTTTGCTGTCTAGGCAAAGCATGCATTGGCTGAGATAACATTTCATAGAAGAGTTTCCTACTAATGGTTTTGTTGACAGAGTTGGGAGAAGAACATGCTCCTTTTGAAATCAGTTACGTGTGATTTTTTTTCATTTTAAAACAGTATGTTCTATCTTATAGACAAATAAGTCTTAAATTGTGGATATCAGAAATCCTGTGTCATTGCATTTCACTTTAGTAAATTCAAGACTTAAATTCTCTTGTGAGTCTACTGCTATGAAAAAAAACCAGCTCAAGTTGCTATCAGGGTCTGTGATGTCCATGTATCCCCTTGATTTAATTATGCTTTGTAAACTTGTATCTACATCATTGAATTGAATTATAGCAGTTTCTTAGAAGAAGCAACTATATTTCCAGTCACCTGAAAAGAAAATAGCTAAGGCAATGTAAATTGATCTGATCTTCAATTAATATTTGAAATTTTTATAATTTTAATTTCTGTGTACCTAAACCAACATTCTCAGATCGTACCTGATAGACCCAGCATTGCATGGAAGGGAACAGAAAAAAGCGAATTTTGTGAGGACACCTAGTTTTTCAGAGCACAGCTTCGTGGTTGGGTACAGACAGCTGCACACATGCAGTTTTTGTGCATGAGTCTAGAACTGCATCATGGCATTAGCATAGTGTCCAGTGTAAACTAAGATATCTGTCTTCTTAGTGAGACTTACTAGCTCAGCCTTAACACTGTTCTGCTGTGGCAGTCCGGCTCAGAGCTCAGTCACAATGGACACATACATTCTGCACCCAGATATGTAGATTTGCCCTCAGGCAATGTGCCTTAAACCTTGGATTCCTAGCACTGGAATTTCATACTTCTGTTTTTTGGAAGAAAATCAAACCTTACTCTTCAGATAAGTTTCCTGTAACTTTTATGTCTGGCCAAGCCAAAGAAAATGTCTTCTCCATCACTGGAATTCAAGTAATTTCACATATCAGCTACACACATGTGACAGGCAATGTGATTTGTGTTCGGTTGTAACAGGTTTTGTGAATTTTCAGCTAAACACTGTCACTAAATTTCAACATTCCCATTTTAATCGTAGTATCCTAGCATCTTAGCATGTTCACCAGGAAGAAGAACACAGTAACTTGATTCGGTACTTAGGCAGCCTGTGGCTGGAAAATGGTGCCGAAATTGTTCCCATGAAAAGGAAGGAGATTATTTCTCGAGCACTAAAAAACATATGATCATTAAGAGATGTGGCAAAACATGCAATATAGAGAATTTAGTTATCGTACTTGGCTTATAAAGAAAATATTTGGCTAACTAAAGAGTGGTTTGAACTCCGAACTTTTAACTCTGGGCTTTAGCTGAATCTCAGTATGAAAGGCAGTTCCCCCAGAAACAAGGTGCATTTTTCTGTGAGCATATGGCAGGTTCTAGACACAAGGAAACCAGCCCTTGATAAAATTTGGTAGGAACATCTGTTCAAAGAACCTACTTGGAAGGTAGCCCAGACGTTTGGAGAAACCTCAGTTCAGTGTCCAGCTGCCGAATAACATAGGAGAAAAAAGACAGGAGACAGAAGCAAAGCTGACTAATACGTTTCACATCTCCATGGACTCCCAAGCCTATGAATAAGTGGAATGATTTACTAGGGAAGATAACAAACACTTTTAAATGCAGGGAACAGAACCAAGGATCAAACTTTAACTGTGTTGGTTTTCCATGTAGCTAAAAATCTTTCTGACTCAGTGAAAATCAAGAGAACCAAGAACAGAAAAAATGGCTATGTACTGTGACCTGTCCCAGTTTTGATATATAGCATTGAAAATGCCACCTTTTGTAGCAATTGCCCAAATTGTGTCAAAAGAAATTAAGGCCCTTATTTCAGACAATAGTTAACAAGTAAAGCAGAATTTTCAGTGTAGCACACATGGGAAGGATGTGTATGCAAATATTATGATGAAGGTAGATTTTAATATTGCACAAAAATAATTTGCAGTGCAACTAAGAACTGTCACTTTCACTGTGCAAATTGCCAAAGATTTTTTCTCAAGCAAGAGGGAGGAGGTGGTGATAGAGGAGGATATAAAATAAAAATCTTGATAAAGGATTATTTAGTCACTAGGCTATTGAGTTACACTGTTACTAAGGAGAAGACAGTTATACACAAAGGATGCTTTAATTAAAATCTGTATTTTCATAGCAGGGCAGGATGCTGATTTAGGTCAGGCTGGTATAAAGTGAATTGCTGCTAAATTTTTATCCTGTCTCAGACACACTGGCTGACTTTCTGAGGCGTTATCTGCCTCAAAGATCATGAGCTGGCCTTTTTGTTAACTTTGGTTAGAGTTGATCTGATAAAATGATTTGTGGTTTCCTGCACTGTGGTTTATGATGTTTGATGTCTTAAACAGTTCTCTTATTCTCCCCAGCAAGACCTAATATAAAAAGATTTAGTGAGAAAAAGGTAAATGGAATTCCCCCACAAATCTGCTTTATCCAAAACTGCCTCCTCTGTTTCAGTTCACTACCCAGAAGTCCTTATGCACATCACCCCACTCACCTGCTGCCATTACTTTGAAGTCCCAGCCAAAACGCCCGCTGGAAACGCTGCACCCCTTTAACTCCAAGGCACGTGACTGCCCTGCTGTCAAGCTGGCACAGCTAGGGAAAAGGCTCCCACTGCCCAGCAGTGTCTCAACGTTTTGCGGCCTTGGAATCAGGAGGAATCCTAGTATCAGGTAAGTGTCTGGATTTTGCTAATTCGACTTTTCCTTAAGGAGGTTTTGCACTGTCTTCCTTCCTCGTCTCCCACTCCTGATATCTCTGGGGTGTTGACCACGCTGCTTCCTGAGGGCCCTTCCCAGTACTTTTCAGACTAGCACATTATCTCTTGGACGTCATGTATGGGAAAAGGCTTAACAATAAAAGGAGAGTTAAAACAGCTCAGTAGCCTTTAACATGTATCTTGCTATTTTGGGGTCCAGAGCTGATAACAGCTAAAATACAACTATGATTTATTTTCTTTTTGTGTTCATGGGGGCAAAGAAGAACAAAATTATGATCAGTGAGATGTGCAAATAATACATACTTGTATTATAGAAGCACTAACAGCTCCCATCTGTGATCAAGTCTCCCTTTCAGCAAGACATACCAACACATACTCTGAATCACACTGCAGAATCTGAAGTTAAAATAAGCTCAGACGGATGAAACAGACTGCTGGAACTGGTTTTACCGATGAAGACAGGCAGCTGAAAACAAAACAGTGGTTCAATGGCCAGTGATTCAGGTAAAACTGCATTATCCACTGCTACATAATAAATATTTTGTATCTCCTTAATAATGACAATCATCAGAAATAAATATTGTGTTGTAGCCAGCTGTTGACAGACTTTACTCTCCTGTATTTTAAGCTGGCCAGATGTGAGACAGCTCACATCCTGAAGTCATATAGCCACAGCATGACATCACTGGGCCTGAGCCAGCCAAAGTGCCCTCCTACAAGACACTTGGATCTGACTGTATCTTTTGGAGTAGACACGTCTAGACTAGTTCTTTGGTGGTTTGTACAGAGGTTACAGGAAACTAAGGCTAGCTCTGGTTCAAATGACCCTTGGAAACACACAGACTAACAGCCTGAAGTTATCTTATTTTTCCTGTTGTTGCCCAGATCTTATGAAACACATTGAAATTTCTCATGGTTTCCATCTGAAACCATTAAAAAAACCCCTCTTGATTTGGCAAAATTCAGCCAAGAATGTCCCCAAAACCGAACAGACCTCAAGAACCATGTTTGTAAACCCACAGAAACATCTGGATTGTAACAAAAGACAAATCTAGCAAATTTAGCCAAATGCCAGCTTTTGTTAAAGACATTTCTTGTAACTGTAAACAGAGTATACTTGTCTGATAGACAGCATCTGTTACATTTCCATGAACTTTGAACATAAGTTCCCCACTTCCTGGATGGTTTCACAACTTGATGGCAACCTCCCTTTGGTTTATATTCTCATTGTCTTGCCATATTTGTACACACACGATCAGCCTGTTACAGATTCAGAAAAACAATCTCCTGGGGCATCCAGCAGTAGTCCATTTTGCCTTGTATTTGTCCTTCAATTAAGCCAGTAATCCTATGAGTGAATGATTCTAATACAATTAATCTGAACTGCGTGCATTCAGATCACTGCTGTGGACAAACGGTAACACAGTTGTGTTAAAGATCAGTCACAGCACCGCTAAGTCTGGCTACAGCTGCAGAGCTTGTAAAATGTTAAAAATGGTGGGGAAGGAGATCTGGGTTTTGAGAGGAAGCTTAATAAAATCTAAAACTACAGATTGTCTGCTTACTATTAGCAGCGTGCTGGGCTGGCACCCAAAACCAGAGAAATGTTTTCAATCACTGTCAGTGCCAGTGTAAGAATAGTAAGCAGCTGATAAAGGCCTTTTGATCTGTTCCTTCCAAGCCTGCTATTAACTGTCTTTTGTCCTTCAACATATATAATTTGAATATATAAATCCAATACACATTAGAGATTAATCACCCTAGAGAGAAAGAAAAAACGTTATAAAATATTTCTATTACTCTTTTAAAAAAAATGGTGGAAAAATGGACTAGAGATCTTGACTGCTGTCTTCTGCTTCCTTGTGCTGTAATAGCACTTGGTTGTGCCGTCTGGAAAAATTTTTTTCCACTTTCCCAATCTGATGAAAGCAAGAGGAAAGGCTTGCTTTTGTGCTGTACAGGTTAAATGGGGAAAGATACAGCTTTTTAATAGTCCAAAGTGTAATTGAAATACACCTTCTAAAGGTGCACCCCATATGGACCATGGATTTCCTGTGAACAAGCCCCTACAAAGAATATACTCTGGATGTCGGAAAGGAACAGACCTCTCCCATGCACATCCTGTGATATTTAAACTGTTTTTTCTTTATTCACCAACATATTTGAATCTCATTCTTCAAATACAAACTGCATTCTCACAAACAACGTATTCCCAACAGCAAGATGAACAAGTCTGTTCTCTGAAAAGAATGCATCACTGAGAAGATGGCAACATCACCACTGATGACTGATGCCATGGTTTAATAAAGCACTGCTGCAACTTGAAAACTTCTTTTATGACTTTGAATAAGGAAGGAGGTATGCCAGGGAACACACTGACCCTGTTTTCTTCTCATTTGGGATTATGTGCGTAATCTGAGATTATATATTACATGTATTATGTGGACACTGTGATTGCATTTCATAGTGTGCATCAACATCAGGAAGTAATTTAATTTATATGAAACTCTTTGAAGGAGAGGAGAAAACACACCAGTAAAATGTGCAGATTGGAAACTGATTTGCTGTTTTACTTTTGTCCCTGCATTTACTCCAGCATGATTCAGTACATGTTTTCATTTTCCGGGATATTACCTTCACAATGGCATTACATTATCTGTTCCAGCTATCCTGTTTGTGTGACCTGGATTTGCACTTAACGCAAGTGAATTTCAAATCACACTGGAAGAACATGTACAACTGGCCAAGATGCTCAAAACCGCATAGTGATTATGAAAGTTTGGACTGACAGACTTTAAAGAGATCTGACTTTCAAAGACTGGATCCTTCCTAATGTGGGATTAGTGTTTTAGGTGTCTATAACTAACTCAAATTGCAAAGCAAGATTGTAAGCTTCAATATCTGCTCAAGAAAAATGATGAAAAGAAAAAAAATCCTACTTTCTTCTATTAAAGATCATTAGATTGTTAAAAACAGGTTAAGTAGGCAGCTCTTGAAGAGCTAAGTCACTGATATCAGCAACATTTCTAAAATCTGAGTTGAAAGTGTTGATCTGAAGGATGCTGTCTGCAAGGGTCAGACTCAACAGCCACTCAAGGCTTGGTACTTGCCTGAGAACCAAGGCAAACTGTTTAACATTACTAAGCATTACTAAATATTGCTGAACTTTTGAATTATTGACAGCTATCTGTTAGAAACTGATAGCAGCCACCTTTGGCAAGTAGTGATTTTCAATGATTGTCAAAATAGATTAAGTAAGAAATTATGTCAGAATCTTTCCCAGTAGACCTCATGGAAATACAGACTAATACCTTATTTATCAAATGTATTTAATAGCCGTCAGTTTCCATTAAAAAAATAACTTTTCTGCCTTTGTGTTTGGGAACCCACTGATAACTGGTGTATTCAGACATCATGATTAAGGTGCCTGTGCTCTTTTCAGTTGAGCAGCACATTTGGAGTGACTAGCACATGTGTATGTGGATATATATATGTATTGGATGTTAGAAAGAAATTCTTTCCTGTGAGGGTGGTGAGGCACTGGAACAGGTTGCCCAGAGAAGCTGCGGAGGCCCCATCCCTGGCAGTGTTCAAGGCCAGGTTGGATGGGGCTTTGGGCAGCCTGGTCTAGTGTAGGGTGTCCCTGCCCATGGCAGGGGGGTTGGGACTAGATGATCTTGTGGTCCCTCCCAACCCAAACCATTCTGTGATTCTGTGATTCTGTGTTTACTTGCTGCTAAAGTCCACCCATAGATGTAGACCAAAGGGGTGGTTTAAAAGGCTCCTGACAGATGACTTCTCCTGGATAGTAATCACATCCTGAATGCAGAATAAGAACATTTGCAGGAATATAAGATAATATGTTTGATAAATTATTTATTTTTCTGTGTTTCTAACTGACGTAGCCCTGCCATAATGGAATTATTGAGGTTGATATAAAAATTTTCATAAGAACTGTCATAAAAGATTCTATAAGAACTTTGAAAATTGTGTGAAATATGAACTTTGTATGTATGAACTTTGAAAATTGTATGAATTGTATGTACTGTCTTTTTTCTTGCATAGAAAGGTTTAATAACGATAATAATTTGAACACACTTTCTCTGTTTATAAACAGAAGGCAATGAAAAGGTTTCATTTATTTTGTTATTCCTAATTAAAGATAATATCCAGAGCAAAATAAAAATCCAGTGACAAATTTGCACAAGGACAGTCCTGTATACAACAGTATACTGTTGTCTCAGTTTTACTAGACATACACATTAATTCCCTCTTTCTTCTCAAATGGCACTGCCAAAAGAAAACGCCGTTTATACCTGCCACACCACTTGTCTCTTCATCAGCTTAGTCCTGCCTGCTCGTTGTGCGCTGCTTGGCTGATACAATGGTGGTGGGATAGAGGGAAGTAATCAATGACGATATTGAAACTGCTTGTAGAGAACGCTAGAAGCTTGTCGTGCTGGTGGACAGTATGCTCATGCAGCCAGCACGTGCATTGTCTTTTGATTTAAAGCTTAAGTCAAAACACAGAAGAGAAAGGAAACACATTTCTCTCACTGATTTTAAATTTAAAATGCCAAAGGGACTGTTTGATAAGCTGATATATACACAATATGCAGGTTTTAAACAGCTTAGAAGGCTTTTAGGCCTCTTTTTTCTTTCTTTTTTTTTTCTTCTAATTAAGTTTAGAGGTTTTAATTTCCTTAAAAGCTTATCTGTAGAAAGTCTGTTCAGATTTTCATGTTTTAAAATGTTTCAAGAAATATCTTGGAGTTACCAGTAATTTGAAAATACTACGTGGAAGCAAATTTTCCAGAAAGAAAGGAAAATTCCTAAATAAATATCAAGTTCATCTGATCATTAACTGGATTTTCATATTCTGTCTTAATTGTACCAGTTTCTCTATTCCAACTGATGTGAGATTAATGAAGAGTATTACAGAGACTTTCTCTTCCTTTGAATAATATTTGGCCTAAAGCAGTAGGAATAAAACAGAACAGAAGCCATAGAAGTCCTGCAATATGTGCAGGATTTTCAGATGGGTTAAAGCATGTTGAGCCTCCAGATTGTAAGTTAAACGTTTGGCAAAGAGTGTGTCTAGCATCTCCTACTCCTTTTCGGTTGCTAATATAACTTAGAAGCCAAACTCAGACAGCAGCCATGACTTTACTCCCTGCTGACAGAGTAAACAAGTAACATTTACAGGACATTTTCTTTTATACTATGGACCTCTGAAAATCAAAACCAAAAGCTAAGAGGAGAGTTGGAAGTGAAATCATGTTGCACTTTGACATATGGTAGAACCGGTTTAGTTATGATGTTTACAAAGAGTATAGGCTGCTTAGTGTCTGATACTAGCACTGTTGAAGATAATTGCTTAAGAGGGAGAATACACAATTCATTGTAAAATGACTGCTGCCCCATTCAGCACAGTTAGGAAAAAAAAGTCCTTGTAATGCAGTCTCAAACAACTTGTATTTGATTGGGACAGTTACATGCAGGGGAACTACTTAGATGCTGTGAGGGGTCTTGTCAAAACAGATGATTCACGCAGAACTTTTTTTCACTCATGAGCATTTATGTCTATAGGAAACCTAGTCTACATCAGGTGTGTTCTGGAATATTGTGTATGAGCAAGACTAGGTAGTCAGGAGAAAAGAAGCGTTATGTATTTCTTTCTGATACAAGATGATTTGATTAAGCTAAATTTTAAAGGCAAAATTGCCGCTCTGGTCAATGGGAGTTTTACTTCAACAGTTTCAAGCTTTAGTTTTTAGCAAAATCTAGTTAATACAGAGTATCTGGAATCAATCACTTCCTTTCTTTTCTACATACATACTAGGCAAGTCAAACAGGATCCAAAACTGAACAAAGAACTGCAGTATTTAGCTTAACTGAAACTAAACCTGAAGAAAGTTAATAAAAGTAACAACAGCATTTCCTTAATATTCTCCAATTTATCATATAGCCATGAAACTCTCAAAGCAATCCTTTTATGTTCTCTTTCCTTCTTTTCATGTGATATATTTAACCTTCTTCATTGTCCCTTCAATATTCTATTTTCTTCCCCCTCATGTTTAGCTTCTAGACTGTATTCTCTCACTCTCTCTTCATCCATCTTCTTCCCAGCTATCATGTGGTGGATCCTGTTTTTCTTTCCGCGTTACCAAGCTAACTGCAACACTTTCTTTTCTCATATGACTGTTGCCTCTTTTATTACCTTCACTCTAATGTGGTGTTTTCTGACATGCCTCTCACCAGCCTGGCAAAAGTCCGCTCACCGAGACTTGTGCTCACGTCTTGGTGCTGTAGGTAAGTACAGTTTTCAGGGTCCTTGCCCTAAATGGAAAATGTACATAGAAAAGACAGACAATTTTCCTCAGGAAAAACATTAAACTACCTACAAATAAATTGGATACAAGGAGTTAGTTTGGGCCTTCTTAGGCTTTATATGATCAGGTGTTCAACTCTTTTTTTCATTTTTTAATTGTGTGGTTTTCAGAGAAAATTATATTTGGCTTACACTACATTTATATATATTATATCATAGCTGTTTTAATGTCACTTCCCTGTATGATTTTGCAAGCTTATACCAACAATAAGGCTGGCAGATTAGGTAATATACATTATATTAGTAATGATTTGGTAAAAACTCTGAAGGCAGCTCAGTTATCCAAACACAGGCATGCAATGCCAGTTTTGAAAATGCCCCAGTATCCTGCCAACACCTTGCCTGCTGATCCAGAAAGCTGCAGGTCTCAGACCAGCTAGGGCACCTCAGATAATATTATGAGAGACCTCCATCTAATTCAGACAGCTTGACTGTACTCTACATCTCAGATATTAATCTAAATTAATGTTGTCTTAATTTGGAGCTGAATCCCATCCTTAGAGTCACTCTACGCATTGTACCAGTATTAGAGTTCTCTCTGATTCCCTGATTCAGGTGGGACATGAAATAGGGGTCCTGATGACATCTGGCTACCAGTGATTATTACCTGATATTTACAATTTTAGTTACTTTAACCAGGGCTATGCAGAATTTCCAGATTTCCTATTTAAGATTTGTGTTTATTATGGTTGAGTTAGTAAAAGAATACTCTGGAAGGTGGTATTACCATTACTACTTATTTTCTTATGTCTCAGATACAAGTACATGTGTGTGCACACAACCATGCACTGTCTAGGTTTTTATTCAAAAAGAATTCATAAATCAATGTTGGAAAGCATAGTTGCTCTTCATAATTAAATGTTTTGTTTGCAGTCAAGGGAATAATAATTCTGAGGTTTGTAACTGCCTCATACACATGAAAAATCAAGAATAATACATGTCATAGCAGTATATAGATTTATTCACCTCAACTCTTTACTCCCAGAAGGCAGCAGAGATGTAAAAATGTTGGTAAATCAGGTCAGTGGCAACGTGGAGGACAAAACCAAGATTACCCGGTTTAAATATGGAACATGATTTAGGGCACGTAAGATAAAAATTGAGAGGTGATATCTGCAGTTTCGTGTTGGTGCTCTCTAGAGCATGTCTTGGCTTTTGGTCCTCTACACAGCTGGATCTCAGGAGTCGCTGGTGGAGCTCACTATAATTGCTACATTATTGTTGTATCTACGTTCCTTGTGTATGTTCATGTCCTGCCTGTATACAGAACAGAAATGCATTAAGGTGTGCTGCCAGATTGAATGTAAAAATGCTTCCGTATTCTGTGGTATGGTTGTAGCCAAAGCAGCCTAAAGAATTTCCTATGACAAAATAATGTTTGGCACCTTTCTTGATCTTATCTGAAGATTACCTCATGTTTCAAGCTTTCTTCGGTCCCTGCCCAACATAGAAAGTGAATCTCCAACTGGCTCATGACATGATTTATTTATTTTTCCGGTGTTATTTCTAGGTTAAGCCTTATTTGTGAATCTCTTCAATGCATGGCAGTTCATGCCAAGGGTCAAACAGCCTGGTCAAATCAGTCCATTGCCCTGAAAACATGGTTGCAAATAATGCAGAATCAAATGCTGAAGAACTAATTA
>VWZZ01000073.1:33956-46908 GCA_013399095.1 Psophia crepitans
AATTACTGTAAAAAATAAAAAGCTGGTATTGATTTCTTTTGGCTCAGATGAGAGGATCAGCTCAACTTCTCTTTGCTAGTGGGGCACTCACTCGTCTTTGATCATGCTGCTAGAGAGACTGTCTGTGCTCTGTGGTTTGCTGAAACTAGCTATTATTCAGCAGAACTGAGCTAAAACCCTTAAATTCCCTTTAAGTGCTCCTCAGTCAAAGCTTTACCTCAGATCGCCGGCTATGGATTTTTTTTTTAAAAGGAAAAGATAGGATAAAATCACCACTAAATCTGCTGTCAGATTATTTTAAGACGCTCAGTTCCAGTCAGTTAAACTGACTCAAAAACATGCTGGTAGAAAAACAGTATAGTGGAAATGAACTTAGTGAACTCAAAAGAAAAACAATAGCATCAGACAATGTAGACTGCTCCCCTGAGCTTCCTGTCATACAGTCAGTCCCTAAATCCCAACAGAGCCAGCGAAGGCAAACAACATTTTATAAAGCAAACACAGAAGTCTGGGTCTTTCCTGTTTTTCATAATGAGGTCACCTGAAAAATGAGCTAGATATATCTCAGGTGTTTGTTTTCTGTTGTCTGCTGCAGCTGCTATGCAGAGAAAGGAAGAGTTTTCTTTCCTGTTATTTGGTTTTTTAACAGATCCTGTGCATGTCAGCACTGAAGAAAGAAAGAAAGCATGAAAAGCATGGACTATGCAAACAACTTCTCTTTATACAGGTCATCGATGGTATGAGTCAGAAGAGGAAAATGGAATTCAGGATGCTGGGCAAACATTAAAATTACTGACAAATGAGTTGTAAATTGCCCTGTTAAAGAGGTAACAGCAAGTTTCTATGAAATGTTTGAATGGCACAATATTATTCAGGAACTGCTTGCCGTTGAATGTTGTAACTACAATAACATAACCTCATGCATTGTTCAAAAGCAAAGGGAAGTCCCGACAAAGTACTATATAATTCTTGTTATGAAATAGTAAATTAAATAACAAATTCTGGAAACACATAAATGCTTGTTTAGCACTGAGTTTTTCCAATTCATCAATATGAAATTATCACTTCTTACTCGGGCAAAATGTCCATTGGATCCATCTACATTTTACAGGCACTAGAATTAGGTGATCTTCGACTGAGAAAAATTTCTTGTTGCTATCCATGTGAGAGATTGCGTTTCACAAGCAACATTGATCCAGGCAGCAAATGGTCACCTGAAATAGGACACATTATCTAGAAGCAATTACAAAATGGTTTGGCTGTTAAAATAGGCCAGGCACCATGACTGGAAGGCGGTCCATAAAAAAGAGGAGAAAACAAACAGCTACAAACCTAACATAAAACTTCACTAGGGCAAAAGGGAAATATAGTTCTTAATGCTTATCTTAATTGCACCAGTTTTGCACCAGTATAATCATTAACTTCAATGTGGTTGCTTCTTTTGTTCATCCATGCGAGCTGGGTCAGATTTGAGCCTACAGTATCTCTCAATGCAATTTGCAGCCTGTGTACTGAAGATGAGTTCTTTCAGCAGTTCCTAAAGCTGGTCTTTATGTGACTTCCTCAGTGATTGAGTGCACCAATGTGTAGGTACATAGCAAATAAGTGTTTACCTCAAAACTGTGCATGATGTGCGTGACTTCACCTAGAACACAGTAAGGACTTCGTTCTGGGTAGAAGCTTCAATGCTAACAAGTAAGTGGTGTGGGTTTTTTTTTCCATGCTGGGAGCTTTCAAGGTGGGACTTCTTTATGTAACTGTTTGTGAAAATGACATGTGATAACAATAATCACACAGAGATCATTTTCATGAAACTCCAAGAAAAACGCTAGCTTTAATTTCTGCGGACTGAAAAGAGGAAAAAATGGATTAATTTTTATTTGATTTCATATAATCGCTATGTCTTTTTGCTTTACTGAAAAATGAACAAAAAACCCCCAAAACATATGAAAGGTGATCATGTTCATTAAAGTTTAAACCACAGATATATGCAGACATTTACTGCCTGATTGGATTCTGAAAGATTAACTTAGCACAGAAGCCGCAAGTTCAGTTAGATGGCTCAAGTGGCTAACATGTGGCTGATTTATTGTACTCTGGGGACAAGGGGAATTGAAATTTGACAGACAGGATATGCTGTACCCACTTACTGGCAGAACATTAATTCCCAGAAGTCAGAATGTGTGCATTACAAGCAATGCATCTTTTCATTTTGCTTTGTTTTTCAAGTAGTATGCCGCTGAAAATTGCCCAGACGATGCCTGAATACATAAGTAACTCCTGTATAGTGAACTGGTGCTCAGGAAAAGGAAGTGTGGCTGTCCAAGAAGCACTTCAAGGAAGCCTTGCAGGCATGCTTGATTTAATGCAACATACTAGGCAAACCTTTTGACCTCTTAAGCAGCAAAAGTCTCTCTGAGCAGCAGAAGCAACAGCGGCATGTTTTTCTGGGAAGATGAAGAATGTGTAAGCTATGGAGATAAACTAGGCTGCAAGTTGAGAGCATCTGTAAAATGTGATCCAAAAAATGCTTATCATACCAAGTTACTTCCTTCCCTACTGCACTTGGCTCATCTAAATACTGGGCTATACTTGCCTATGAGGAAAATACCGCAATGAAAATACAATTTAAACTTCTGAAACTTATTTGTTTAACTAAGTTTCTCTTCCACATACAGAAAATCACATCCTTTAAAAATAAATGTCCTTCAAAATCTGCTCCAAATGTTTTAGTTGAAAATTTTCTTGCCAGAAAGTGCTGTAATGCCAAAAGTGAAGCTTTTTATGGGACCAGATGCTTTTTTGACAGTATGACACTAGTAATTCTAAACAAATTAAATTGCCTTTATTATGATGGAGTAAAATCTAGTAAGATCCATGTATTATGTGGCACTTTTGGAAAATAAAATGTGCTTACATAGCTAAGTATACTCAACATGCACATCCAAATGGAGTCTGTAATAAAGGTCTAACAACACAGATTTCAAAACCCTTTGAAGGTTTTTCTGGTCACTATCACAGCACTTTCTCAAAGTGAAGTGATGAAATGCTTTAGAATGAACCATACTTACAAGAAAGCTATCATCATCAGGATCAGAGCTCTTAGTTTTGCCCTTTCCACTCTCCCTCGGGTTAACTTTAACTACAATATCCCACCTAGCACTCCGTGAACCAAACAAGGCACCCAATAAAACAATTGGGAGTTTTCACAGCTATGCGTTCAACTCCCTTTCTTGCAACTAGTTCCTTTTTTTTTTTCTTTCACAGACTATTAATGCATGCACAATACTTCATCTCTGTTTTGCCCTGAAGGTGGAGTGTTTGCCATAGGTATACTTATTTCTGGAGTTTTTCCATCTGTGGGGTGCTGGGTTTAGAGATCCCATTTCAGCTATAAACACAGCTTACACTCTCTGAAAGTGTAAAATGTTCTGACTAGATAGCTAATGATTTATTGTTGCCAACAGTGGTTTTCTAATTCCATTACCATAATTTCCACTGAAAATTCCATTTACAGCACTCTATGTTTAGACTCCAGGTAAATGAAAGTTAGTAATTTAGTGCTGTGAATGTGCCTCGCTATTCTAATTAACATGTTACTTGTTATAGGCCTTCTTTCTTTCTTTCTAGAAAAAAATTATCCCAGAGAAACAATTGCCACACATTTTTGTGAAGAAAACAAATGAGAGGACTTCGAGTGGTATACTACATATATCACATAAATTATCCTCTATTCTTAATACAAACCGTACACTGTAATTTAAAGCCAACGTGCAGTCACCTATTTTCCATTGCCGCTGAACTGGATTACCACCTGCCTTGACTCCATCCTTTGGGAAGCTGCCAGCATTGTTACAATTTAATGCTATATCCCACTGTGTCAGGAAAGACATGCCTCCCCGACCTCACTGTCAAATAAGTGCATGTCAACATCCCTTAATTATTGCTATTATTAGGAGTGAAGGTTAAATATGTGGGCTTTGTGAATGGTAACATCTATTGGCTGTTTTAGTTTTGTTAGGTTCAGTTGTACTACTACCAAATAAAGATTTAATTGAAAGATGATTTTAGCGTAAGATCTCTCAGTTTATTTGTCACTGTTTGTAGTGAATTCTGTGTGAGCTGTGTTAGCATTTATGTTACAAAATGCCAGTGCAAGAGGAGAGAACGCTTGTTCAGCAAACTAGGAAAAATATCTCTCTGAGTAAAAATAAAGTAAAATTCAAATTCCCAGGACACTATACAGGCACAGAAGAATACAAGGGACACTTTTCTCCTGGGCAGGATGAGGACTACAAGAAAGTCGGAAAATGGGCACAGCTCCCATACCTGATGACTTGTTTTGTACCTAGGTGAATGGTTACTTCTGGTAACCGTGGTCTTGCAACTGGTTGGCAGAAGATGATAGGTCAGAGAGTTTTTAATATCAGTGGAGGTAAGGAAATTCTTGCAAAATTTTCTAAGATGTGGTCAAGTTGCCCTTCAAAT
Organism: Psophia crepitans; assembly: GCA_013399095.1. Taxonomy (NCBI): domain Eukaryota; kingdom Metazoa; phylum Chordata; class Aves; order Gruiformes; family Psophiidae; genus Psophia; species Psophia crepitans. The sequence continues at coordinate 38,445 of VWZZ01000073.1, forward strand.
TATTGTTCATGTCCTGGTCATTTCCAGTATATATGTGGCCTATATATGCTGGTCTTTGAGGAAGACAAAATTTTAATTTTCATTGTCATGACATGCCACTAACAAGGTGTCATAATCACCTCAGTATCAGGCAAGAAGACACTGGCTCTTGGAGCAGGTACGTTACCTTTGCTGACACAGCAGCTCTCCAGAGAGCTATTCAACTTCTTACTGTTTCCAGTCTCTCCTCTAGCAGTGTAACTCCTTTGCTTTATGTAGTTCCACCTTCTGTCCTTCTGGCTCTGGTTCTCCTTGAATGCTTTTTTTTTTCCTGCGTTATGTTTCTCTTCCATCTATGAGTTCAGCTGGCCCATGGAGAGAACTGCAAAACCCAGCAGTGCAGTAAAGAAGAGAAAGGGCTTAGTTAAAAACAAGGAGGCAAAAAAAACCTTTAGTCAAGCAACAAACTATGACTAACTTCAGCCATATTCAGCAGAAGCGTCAGGTCAGAGTGAACTTTCCCCTTCTTTCCCCACTCCTGTGTCTTCCTCTGTCCATCTGATCATCACTACACCTTCCCTTGAGCGATATTTTTAAGGCTGTAGCATCTGTGAACTCAAGGAACTGATCGAACTGATCAATATCAGTACAAAATAGTACTGCTTTCCAGTTGTGCCAGGTTAAGTTCACTGTGTGATCACACAACCTTCTGATCTGGCAAAACAGTAGTAGAGAGTGTGTTGCAGTAGCTTAATCAGACATTGGTATGGGACTTGTACCTACCACCACGGCCTGAGGCTGGCTGTGCCACTGAGAGATTGCCACAAATAAGTGCTGCTCCCAACAGGGTGATTCAAAGCCCTCCACATTCCTACAGCACATCCAGTGGTCCCACCAGCAACCTGACTTGTTGCATACATAAATTAGGATACACTCAGGCATTGTATCTTAGCAGGGAGATAGCTGAGGAAGCAAAAAGACACAATGCTTTAAACCATGCTCCAGTAGACTAGAAAAGCATCTTTCATCAGGCCAGACTGGGATACAGAAGTAGTAAAAGTATTATAAGTAGCTGTTTTATTTTTTTCTTCAACCGGGACTTTACTAGAGTATCATGTGTCTTGTTCTCAGTACTGCCTCTGCGAGGGGTGTTGCAAAATCACTGCAGGGAGCTCATAATCTCGTATTCAGAGTTTCTCAGCTTGTGCTAAGCAGGCCAAAAGGGACATCAAAGCAATGCTAGGATGTTAAGAAGTTTGTGTGGTTTGCTGTTTGGAATAAAGCAATGACATTTCTACATATCTAGCTAGTTAGGTGTAAGTTCTTTCTAAAAGACAATCCCTTATATTGAGTGAGGATCTACTCATACATACACGGTAACTGATGACAGGCACAGGGGAAGCCATTTGTTACCTTTCTTAGTACGATTTTATCCACACTTAGTTGTTTCTCTGCCCTTTTATAAAGAAAGTTGCAGAAATCCTCCATCTCAGCAGTTCTGGCTGGGCCCCTGCTTAACTTCAACCACCCCATGTTCCTGAGCACAACTTTCACGCGTCTGTTGAGACAAAGCTCTTAAATACCACCATGAAGCAAAACTTTTGGGATGTTAAACATACTTTATCTGGTCCTTTCTCTAAAAATACAGTATTTACAGGAAAAAGAGTTGTTGGGTTTGTTTTTTTGTTTATGTTTTTGATTTTTGGGTTTTTTTTTGTTATTGAAAGTAAACTGTGTATTGATATATTCTCTAAACAAAGGTTTCAGTAAATTGCCTTCTCTTTCTCCACCTCCTACTTTTCTTGGCTTCTTTCTAATATCTGAAACTCTACTTGGCAGCTTTTTTTCCTTTGGGTTTCTGAGAGATGCAAGCAGATCACCTGCTTATTGAACATGAGCCAGAGATCACTCATGCTCTGAATATTGAGGAAAAATAAAATTTTAATGAAAAATCTCAGATTTTTTCCCCCTGTAGGATGTCTAACTTAATGCTTGATATCACTGTTGCTCTTCTGTGTCCGTTATCTTTTAAGTTATTCTGTTGTTATAGTTTTGTCTTCTGCTCAGAATTTCTAGGTAAGATTTCCAGAAATCACTGAGGAATGGGTTCTGAACCTTTTGATTGCATCTTATAAGTCTAAATTTAGATATCCATTTTTAAAACTCTGCTCATTCAATTCCAACATACAGAATTAATGTATTAATTCTACACTAATATATCATTTAATCTTAGAAGTAGATTCAAGTTTCACATTTTGGGTACATATCAACTACCAAAACTATTTGGATAAAAACAAGTTTTGCTCTCTTTTCAAGGATAGCTGCAAATCAAAGTAATTTTAAAATTCAAAAGATAGTCTAATTTCTCTGTATGAAGCATAAGTGTTTGTGCAAGAAGAAGGAAGAAAGGCGAGTGGAGAAGGTTTCATCACCGGCTCCTGATTTAGGTTGAACCACAGTGGTCTCTTAAAAGTGTTTTGCACTTCAAAAACACTATACATACACTAGGGTGATAGCCTGATTACACTGGATTGAGACCCAAGTAACTCTACTCTCTACTTTAGCACAAATAATGTAAGGGTATGAAGTAATTTAAGGAAAATGAAGATTCTTTAGAGACACCAACGGCGGAGCTACAATCCACGCTGGTATGGATGGAGCCTGTGCTGTTCTTGACCTGCTTCCCCCATTATATGACCCAGAGAACACTCTATGCCTGAGAGCACAGGATACAGCCACAGCTATTACCATGTCATGGGATTCCCTTATTTTCAGAACGTTTCAGTCAGCCACCCCTCATAACTATAGTTTTCTGAGTTACAAATTTTACCACCCACATCTGCTTAGAAGAGTGTTTAATGCTTGAGTATAATACTGCTCACATCTGTGGGGCTGGGCTCAGGAAAAGGTGTTACTTATTATGATAAAAGCAGCAGAAAAAAATATATTCGCTGGTATTTGTTATGAACCCTCTTTCATGTAGCTGTGTTTTGAAATATTATGTCCTGCTCTGAAGTCCATCTAAAGTCAAATTAGCTGTGAACAAAGCAGAGTAATTACATGGCTTGTGTCACTCAGGGCACTACTAATTTGAAACCCACTGTACTTTTTCATTGATAGCATTGTATTCTTCACTCATGGTCAATCTGTCACAGACTGTAACTGACCATTCATCCATTTCCAACTAAGTCAGTGTTTTCCTCCATGTTCATTTATGGTCTGATCCTGAGAGGCACAAAGAACCTGCATCTGCAATAAAGTTATTATACTTCCTGGCAGGATCTGACACTTGATTATTTTTTCCTCCTTTACACACAGTGCATCTGTCTATGTTGGCTCTCATTTTATTCCAGTGGTTTTCTGTAATAATTATTGTCCCTGTTCCTGACTCCTTCTATGTTTAGCATACTGTCTGATTTGTCATTTCCAGTTTTAAATGAAAATCTTGAATGGCACTGAATGTAAAATGGCCTCTAGTCTCAAGGTTTCCCATGGATTTGATGATAACATCCCCATTATACTTTGTGATTAACCTTCTACCAAGTGTCTTGTTAAATACATAGTGTTCTTATTACACTTTCATCCAAAATATAGATGGAAAATACATATGATCTCTTTCCATCTACTATCTTAACAGGACTCTTCAATCTGTAGTTTTCCTAAAACTGATCCAGTCTTATTTTCAATGCCCTACAGATGTTGAAATTTCTCATCATTCATATAAATTATTAATTTAAGCCTAAGTCATATCACCCTTTTGAAAATATTTCCTCTTGTAATTTAATATTACCATTCATCAAAATATTATTTTCTCCCACATCTCCAAACATTTGGAACCGCCCATTGTGATGCATGCGTCTTATTGAATATGCGCCCAGATGGTGAAAGTGCAGAAATGACAGTACACCGAGGAAGCGGTGTGAGCAGGGCTGCTCTATGAGGGATGTGGAGCTGGGAGCCCAGGGTGACCCAGACCCACCAGGGCTGGCCACAGAGAGAGCTGGTCACTAGTATCAGGGTTCATTGACAGCCCCAGATGAGGCAAATGACAAGCCAGGTCCAGGGGACAGGCGGCTGAGCTGGGAACAAAGCAGAGTCAGGGAGAGGGCTGCAGACCCTCATCCTACAGCAACACCAGGGCAAGAAGCAACAGCCCTGGGATGGGCTGAAGTGTGGTACTGGGCAATCAGCAGGGACAGTACAGCTTAATGGTGCCCCCAGGGTTCTGACAACAGCCTGGTACTAAATGTTTACCTCACCTTCGTATTGCAGTACTCCCACGATGCAATACATAATGTACATTATGTATGGGAATGATATGAAAGTGTGTCCTTCCACATTCGCTCTGATTGTGTTTTTCTGGTAGGTACATGACACATTGAGCACAATTTTCATGTGATTTTTTTTGCAGTCATATCTTTTAATATTTGTCTTCAATATCTTTTCTTTCTCAGCTACATTAGTTATAGAATAGGGGAGTATATGAAAATAACATTTCTTGCTGACATTGCTTCAAGTTCATGGACCTTTATATTGAATGAGATGTTTATAGAAACCATTGTTATTCATGAGTTAAGCATTCAGATGACTACTCTGTCAACACACTGTCAGCTGCAAGTGTAGTAGACATCTCTAGCAACTGAATTGTTTGGGTTTCAAGTCCTCGCATTTATTGTGCTAATAAAATGCACATTTTACTGTAAAGCATGATCAAATTTCCCTAGTATCTAATTTTAAATAGCTGGAATACCTTTGCTTAGATGAGAAATCTCAGTGAATCTGTCAGCTTAAAACTTTAATCTTTAAACATGAAAAATACTTTTTGGTTCTCAGTATCATAGAAATAAATTTCCACAGTTCCCATTCTTTGATGAAAAAAACAAATTGTTTTGGGAATGCTCTCTGGGACATTTTGGTACAGTGACACTGGTGAGTGCTGTTTTTTCTGTGTTATCTTCTGCATCCCCTATAACGGTGCTGGAAGCAGTTCACTCTCTGCCACCTATCCCCCACCTAACCCCGATGTTCTCTCCTTCATTGAAATATACTGTATTAGCAGAGCTCCTCTCAAGGCTTAATGGCCAGTTGCAAGGCAAGTGTCTACACTAACGAGAACAGATCCCGTAAAGTGGTAATAAATAGTCTGTTGGCTCTACTTCAGTAACTAGTCACCCCATTTGAGCACACAAAATAGAAGGAAAATATATAAAAAATAAAAATTCACTATTCATTTCTAATAAGACATGGAATTATCTGTTCCTTTTTGGTTATCTTCCACTCTTTTCATTGTTACTTTTGCATCCTTTTAATAAATATATTTAAACACCTACTATAAAGAACAGCAAGTACATTTTTAAGTAGGAATTGATATAAACATGAGCTTTGAGGCAACTGCTGAGTACTGTGGGACCATTCTCTCCTATTTTTATTTTCTTTTTTCAGAACTAGATCCAAATATCATTGGTGTGCTTGGTGTTCCTCTACCAGTCACTTCACAGTTCGTACTAAGTGAAAAAACAAAGGTTAAAAACGTTTTCATTGTTTTATCTCTTTCCTTTATTGCACAATCCACTGTTTAATAACTAAGCCACCTCTTACCTACTTTCTTCTCGCGTAAGGAAGAACTGAAGAAGACTTACACAACTGAAGAATTTTTACAATGACTCAGCAGGCAGATTGATTTTTAGCACATGTAATGGTATTATTAAATCAATAAAATTCAAGTTCAGCAGGTACTAATAGCATATTTGGCTTGCACGGTATTGCATTCTGATGGTAATATAATGGAACATAGGATGAACAACAAATTTTGTTTTATTCCGAAGTTGTTTATGATTTTATGCATTATAATTCAGCATACAGCTGTTTTTTTCTCAGAAAAATTTTCAAAATACAAAAGGCCATCACTATCCAGCTTTGAATATTAACTTTATTTGTGATTATATCCAGTAGAATATATATAGTAGAATATAAAAGCACCTGCTGGTGATACTAGCTGCTCCTACATCACAAAAAGGCTCCCATTAAGCACTGGAAAGACTTGATAAGTTAGTGTCTTGGATTATTTTGCATGTTCAAGATTTTCTCAGCATTTTAAACTACCTATTTACCCACTGTCTTAAGCTACAAATCCACAGTTCATTTCTGAATTCAAGAAGTTCAGAACTTACTTTTTTTTAATCACGACAGCTTCTGTTTCATCATGAACCTTCTGTTCTGTGACGTTGATATTCTGGATACAGTATTTTACAGCTAAACTTGTAAATTGTTATTATTATTGTTGTTGTTGTTGTTGTTATTATTACAGATGGTCTAACTACCTAAGCTAAGACAAATGCTTGGTGTTCTGCAGAGACAGTATCACAGACTCTGCTGATCTAAAGAACATATGTTTTCAGGCTCAGTTCCATTAACATTCATTGATACCTGCAAGCTCTAACTGAATTTGAGGGTTGAATCTGAATAAACTGACAAAGAAAAGACTGGAGAAAGGTGATTTGATAGTCCACTGGCCAATTACTTCCGTTCAGTCAGTTGTATCTGGAGAATCAGAAAACTCTGGGTGTTGTAATACTCATTTTACACTTCAGTGGAATTCTGAGTAAATTACTATCTGCAAAACTGAAGAATTATCTCTTAATCAACATTTTGTATTTGTACAAATGTACTTGCTTTTCATATAAAAGAATCAATGTCACTCATTTCTAAGGCCTGTTTTTTTATCAGGGTTCTTAAAAACAAAAGTATGAATGGCACTTAGCCTATGATTGAGACTATCAGACCCAAAGTAGTCTGAGTTCCTTTGGCATTAAAAAGACTGGAATTTTCTTATTCTTTTCAAGAGAGGAATTTTATTTCTCTGCATGTGTCTTACACAACTGACACTGGATGAAATGGATGTAATATGGCTGTCATGAACACAGAGGGAGTTGCTGTATCAGTCTTTAAGAAAACTAGAAGAGCTAGAAGTCAGCTCAGGTATGATGCAGCGTTATAGTGGTTACTGTAGTATGTGGTGATGGAGTAATTAAGTTAGGTTTTTTATTTATTTACATAACCACCTACATAGATAGTTATGAGTAGATTTTTTGCTTCCTCAGAAGTGAGGTAAGCCCTTTTCAACCTTCAATGGAAAGATTTGCACAGAGAAATGCCTTTAATTGGGCAAACCCTTAACACTCACAAGGGCCTGTGTCTCCACTTGTATTACTGCTTAGGATTTTCTTCATTGCTTTGAATGCTTGGTGACCATATCAGTTACCGAAACAAATTTTACTCTCAATTACACCGTTGTTAGCAACACAGGTTGCTAACTGTTAATGAAGTACTTGGTTCAGCACAATGAAACTTGGAAACTTTGGTTCTCAAGTGAAGAATATTTTATAGTCAAGGCATATTTTGCTTTTCTGTCCATAATGTACCTTGTCTGAAGATTCCATATGTCTGTCTGTAACAAAGCGTTTAATTCTGGGGTAGGTTTTCTGTTCAAAATGGCTGACATGACAGAGGATACACACATACATTCTCTCTGCATGGAATGCTGGCTTTTCTTCTCTTGCTTTCCTTAAGACTACAGGAAGTTATGCAGGCTGCAAATACATTCTTCAAACATGGAAACAGTAGAACTGCGCCTTCTCACTCTCACTAGATGGTGCTGCAGAGTAGTTTTCTGAAACAAAACAAAACAAAAAACCCCCAACATAAACACAAAGCAAATTGTTCTCAGAAATTGCTGGTTTACTTTTCAATTTTATCATTGGTAAAATAATGAAACAACTATTTAGAGGAGACAAAAATCATAGGCAATGTAGGTGTAATAGAATTAAAATTCACAAATAGTCCAGATCTCTGAAGTTAAGTTCTTTACAGATTTTATATGTCAAGTGGATTTTAAATTAGAGGACTAAAACACTAAGATTGCAATAAGAATGTTTCAGTACAAATATTTAATTGTGTTTTACAGTATTCTTCAGTGGAAACTTATTCATTCTTTCTTTATATACCCAAGCTAGTATCATTGTAGATGACCTGAACACCATAGTGTCATCCCAAGTTAACTCTTTGGGATTCAGTTAGATTTTCCTGTAGGTAGCCTTTACGATTCCTCTCTTAAAACCTCTGACAGGCGTAATCTAATGCTCAGTAACCACAAGAACACAAAACAACATTTTCATTCAGAAACACAGGAGGAGAATGTGCCTTCTGTAATCATAGAACCATAGAATCATTAAGGTTGGAAGAAACCTCAAGGATCATCTAGGCCAACCATCCCCCTACCACCTATTACCCACTAAACCATGTCCTTCAGTACCACATCCAACCTTTCTTTAAACACCCCCAGGAACGCTGACTCCACCACCTCCCTGGGCAACCCGTTCCAATGCCTGACCACCCTTTCCAAGAAGAAATTTCTCCTCATCTCGAACCTAAACCTCCCTTGGTGCAACACGCAGCGGTTCGCCCTAGTCCTGTCACTAGTTATCTG
>VWZZ01000073.1:47057-57665 GCA_013399095.1 Psophia crepitans
ACACTATTCCTGATACAGGCCAGGATGCCATTGGCCTTCTTGGCCACCTGAGCACACTGCCGGCTCATGTCCAGGTGAGCGGCAACCAACACCCCCAGGTCCTTTTCCTCTACACAGCTTTCCAGCCACCCCGCTCCTAGCCTGTAGCCCTGCCTGGGGTTGTTGTGGCCAAAGTGCAGGACCTGGCACTTTGCCACATTGAACCTCATCCCATTGGCCTCTGCCCAGCGATCCAACCTGTCCAGGTCCCTCTGCAGAGCCATCCTACCCTCCGGCAGATCCACACTTCCCCCCAGCTTGGTGTCATCTGCAGACTTACTGAGGATGCACTCAATTCCCTCATCCAAATCATCAACAAAGATGTCGAGAGGATGGGCCCCAACACTGACCCCTTTGGAACACCACTCACAACCGGTCGCCAGTTGGATTTGGCTCCATTATGTAATAGCTAAAAGATTAGGACAGATTTCTAGCAATTTGGAGACTAAGATATCCTGTCTTCATGCTGGTTGGGTGCAACTGGACACAGCCCATCTTCAAACAGAATGCTATAGTTTGAGGGAGGGAAAAGCGGAAGGGATGAGAACACTCGTCCCATTGCTGGAGTCACATCAGTGTACAAAGAAAGGACTTGGAGATGTGAAAGACTGGGCACAAAATAGAGCTTCATTTTGTAGCTTATTGATGAGAGTATTAACTGGGAACAAGTTTGAGGAAAATAAGAACCATTTGGGGTTGTGATCCAAACATTGCTTGTGCCATTTTCATTAAACAATCCTAGATAAGATACGGAAGCTGCTGAGGACAATGACTAGAGTTCAGGCTCTGGCATTTCAGGCATCTCACTACTGATGTTCATGCTCAGGCTTCTTCCTATGCTCTCACTTGTGTTCTCTTCCCTGCTTTGCAGTTGCATGCCAGGAGCAAAAGGTTGAGTTCTGCCTTTTCCAATAGGTGTGTGAAAAGAGGGCCTTTAATTTCCATTGACCTGTCTAATCCAGGGCTGCAGGTAGATAAATGGGGGAAATCTGAGATACACGTCTTTTTCTTCAGCATTTCTAATGACTGTGTCCCCTGTTTAGTATGCTGTGCATCTGCGTCCCAATCTGAGGTACCTAACTAATATATTATATAGGGAATACAGGTACTTCACCCACATCCCATTCCAGTAACTGGGAACCTATCAAGACAAATAACTGAACAGGTATGAAATGCTGATGAGGCAATTTTGGTTGAAACACCAGAAAAAGTCCTGGCTGTAAATTGTATTTTTCTATGAATAATATTCCAGAAAGAAAAAATCCTTCTACTGGATCCTCTCCAGACAACTTTTAAAATGGAATGCATCAAATCCATCAGACATCATTGTTTAATTTTTTTCCCTTTTATTGACTTCTAACTATTCTGAGTACAGCTTACTGTACATCTCAGGTGTGACTTTCTTTTTGTGCTTGTGTTGTTGGGTTTTTTCCTTTTGAAATGTAGGATTAAATATTAATAAGCTATCTAGCATATCTATTTAGTACCAGTCTGACTATCTATATTGAAATCAAGGTTAAATCACTTTAAGAAAAATTGACAGTATGTCTTAACTTTTGTGGGAGGCTAAGTGTTAGGAAATATATTGCATATCTTCGACCTGGCGCACAGGGGAAAAATGATACATCCTTGTAGATACAATACCAATACAAATGGACATACAATGCAGGCATATGTAAAACAGATGCACATATGTCTGGTCTAAGAATTACTACACAGAAGCTGATTTCTCCCCGTTGCCTGTTTTAAATCTGATTCCATTAATTGCCAGCTGCTGTGAGCTGGAAGAGGGCTGTCAATGGAAACAGCAAAAACAGATTCATCCCTTGATTTAATAAAGATGGTTCAGTACACATCATCTGCACTATGCATTTATTCATGCCCTTTTCTAATTGGTCTGTGCAAATTGTAGAAGATTACATAATTTTAGTTAAATTACATGAGAGGAAGAGAGAAACCAAATAAGAGAGAGACAGAGGGAGAGAGATATTATTAATTTATATTTCATTTTAATTCACCTAAATGTAGTTAGATATTTTGAAATGTTTAAAGTTAGAATGAAAGACAAATGAGAAATGCTTTGATTTGCTTATATCTTAATTCCAAACAGCTATCACCCTCTGGAGTCTGAGGCATAAAGAAAGCTACTTCATGTGTAAACTAAGAAAGACAGAGGGCATGCTGACATCAAAAGAATAAAAGGAACAGTAGTTTAAAAAGATAAGGTTTAAAAAAAAATAATTGGGATTTTATTTGGCTCAGTGAAGGACTTGGACATTCATGACAAACTATAACACCATTTGTATTTTATGTTAAACCAAAGAAGGTTGGCAAATATTCCATCTCCAAGACTATACTCAAAAATAACCATTTAGGTGTTTGTCAGTCTTGAGGAATAAGGTCACTCTTCAGTGACTATATATTTAAAGAACATTTAATCCTACTGCCAAACTTGTTGGTGAGTCTCAGGTCCCAAGCAGGACATTTGGTCAACGCTTTGTGTAAAAGATCCCGACTTAAGCTGCAGACAGACCCTTATTCATGTGACAAAAACTAAGTCAGACCTGCCTTTCTCAACCCTCTAATATAGCATACATAGTATACTTAAACTTAACTTCCCCGGAGGGAAAGAAGAGTGTCACTTAAGGATGTCAGCTGTGTCCATGTGAGGGAAAGACAAGACCGTGCCTGACCACAAAGCTAATTTCTTTCACTTTGATCTGTTCCTTCATTTGTATAATTTTGCTTTATTTTCTGCATTTGTATACTGTCAAGGTGTGTAGAAGTAGAGCAGCTTTATTTGGAATATATATATCCCTCAGGTACTAGCTTGGACAAATTTTTCAATGTGAAAAAAACCTTACTGTTCCATGGAGTGTTACCACTTTGTGCAACCCCTCCTTCCACATTAGTAGGGAGCAGTACTGTACTACATTTGGTCTTAGAAGTATATGAAAAAGTTAAAAATTTCCAAGATACTTTACAGCTACCGTAAAAAAGAAAAATTAAATTAAAGATTTGAATAATTAACCACATTGCACAACTGTGAAGTGTTTATTCTGTTCTATATGCTCAACCTCCCCATTGAACCAGAGGGATTTAAAGTGACAAAAGTATAATTTCAGGGGTAGGAAAGTATTTGAGGAAATGCAGGAGATTTTAAACTACTTTCTAATAAAAAAAACCCCTATGATATTTAGAACTATTTAATAAACAGATGAGATTTTAATACCCAGAAGACACTTCAGGTTTTGTATATTATTTTGGGGTTTGAATGACATTTTCCTTTGTTTTGTTTAAGTGAAAAGGAAAAGCAATTTGAAATGTGAGGTTTGAAATGTCTTGTGCCCCATAGTCTTGGCATGTATATGAAATTTTTCCCTTCTCTGGTATTTGGCTGTTGCTACGTCCAAGGATGATTAATAAGTGTAGCCCAGTAACATTTCTTCTAAAATGAAATGATGAAGAATTCTGACAATTCCATTGTCAGTGATATATTTCAAAAGCAGTTGTCTTTTCAAACATACAGCAGCACCTTCTATGACCCTTTCAGGTTTTCTGCAGATCTATGCCCTGCCTCACTTTTATCTACACAAGTATGAGAGTGAGAGACTTATTTTTTTATTTTAAATGAGGTTTCACATTTGCATGGGTACTTAAAAATGCCCATTTGTACAGTGACAGAATTGCAATACATAAAATACTCTGCTAGTAAATTAATGAAGTGGATGTAATTCCAATGTTAATATAGTTTTTATTTTAACTGAAAACATTACTCTAACAGTGCAGATTTCTGCAGAAAAAAAATGTTTATGGCTTGGCAGAATGGAAAGCCAGAAACAAGAATTTTGCTCTGCTGTTAAGGATGCAGGCTTTAGTATAAACACTATGTTCCTTTTAAATATCCTGCTTGCACACGGCAGGGTTTGACACTGTGGATGTGTATGGCTTGTTTCAACAGGCCTTGATGTCAATAGGAGCATATCCATGTACTTAAATGGATATAGGAAGAAGAGGACTGGTTACATATTTACTGACTATATCCTGTTAAACGACCCAAAGAATGGTTTGCCAGCTGTTTTGCAGGATGCTGGCCTTTTTTTTTTTAAATTATTTATTTTCCTGCCATGTCACAGCTTTAGGACAATTACCTAAAAGAGTCTGCCACACTGCCTGCAGGCCAGAGCATACTCATAGGATTCCCCTATAGACGTTCCACAGGCAGAAGCCGTACACTGCGTAACTGAGCTATAGTAGGTGACTTGCCACATCAGATTACCCGGGGAAAGTGTTCAGCTTTCTACACACATCTTTAAGAGTAAAATGTCTCTCAATAGGGGTCAAAGGACTGTGTAAAGGTACCAAGAACTTTTAATTTCATTTTGATAGAATCATAGGTTAATGGAATGGTTAGGGTTGGAAGGGACCTTAAAGATCCTCTAGTTCCAACGCCCCTGCAAGAGGCAGGGACACTTACACTGGAGCAGGATGTCCACAGCCTCATCCAACCTGGCCTTGAACACTGCCAGGGATGGGGCATCCACAGCTTCTCTGGGCAACCTGTTCCAGTGCCTCATCATCCTCACAGTAAAGAATTTCTTCCTAATATCTAATCTAAATTTATTCTTTTTCAGCTTAAAGCCATTACCCTGGTCTTATCACTACATGCCCTTGTAAACAATCCTTCTTCATCTTTCTTGTAGGCCTTCTTCAGGTACTGAAAAGCTGCTATAAGGTCTCCCCGAAGCCTTCTCTTCTCCAGGCTGAACAAGCCCAACTCCCTCAGCCTGTCCTTGTAGGAGAGGTGCTCCAGCCCTCTGATCAACTTTGTGGCCTCCTCTGGACTTGGTCCAGCAGCTCCACATCTTTCCTGTACTGGGAACCCCAGAGCTGGATGCAGTACTCCAGGTGGGGTCTCACAAGAGCGGAGTAGAGGGGCAGAATCACCTCCTTCAACCTCCCCTGGTCATGTTTTTGACGCAGCCCAGGACACGGTTGGCTTTCTGGGCTGCTAGCGCACACTGCTAGCTCATGTTGAGCTTCTCGTCAACCAGCACCCCAAGTCCTTCTCCTCGGGGTTTCTTTCAATCCATTCTCTGCCCAGCTTGTAGTTGTGCTTGGGACTGCACTGACCCATGTGCAGGACCTTGCACTTGGCCTTGTTGAACTTCATGATGTTCATGTGGGACCACCTCTCAAGCCTGTCAAAGTCCCTCTAGATGGCATCCCTTCCCTCCAGTATGTCGACCGCACCACACAGCTTGGTGTCATTTTCCAACTTGCTGAGAGCGCACTTGATCCCACTGTCCATGTTGCCAACAAAGATGTTAAACCGCTCCAGTCCCAATATCAACCCCTGAGGAACGCTGCTCATCACTGGTCTCCACTTAGACATTGAACCATTGACCACAACTGTTTGAGGGCGGCCATCCAGCCAATTTCTTATCCACTCAGTGGTCCATCCATCAAATCCATGTGTCTCCGATGTGGAGACAAGGATGTTGTGTGGAACACTGTCAAATGCTTTGCACAAGTGCAGGTAGATGACCTCAGTTGCTCTTCCTTTCTCTGCTCTGTAACCCCATCATAGAAGGCCACCAAATTTGTCAGGCACACTTTACCCTTAGTGAAATATCTTAGCTGACTGTAAGAGACCAAAACCTCCAGTTCATGAGTTCATCACACAATTTTGGCAGACCTGGTATATTGACTTTAGAGAAGGTAGTATGGGATTGAACTGCATCTAACCCCTAGGGAGGGCAGTCCTGCCAGGTCAGACCTAGTATGTTTGAGTTTGGACCTGTCTACCTATACCCATCTGCATATGAAAAGGCTGTCTTCTGCAGTTGTGAAAGTCTTTTAAGTCACAGAACCATAAGTGTTTATTTGGGAAGATCACTCTTTGGGAAGGGAGGGGAAGCTGTAAGTAAACTTTTGATGGCAGAAAAACAACCTGAAAATAAATTTTTTTGAAAGCTTATTAAACTAGTGATGAGCAGGAATGGAAAGTCAAGTAGCCCCAGTGTGATCAGAGTTTGTCACTCAAGTCTCTCAGTGACTCTTGCCAAAGAGTGATGCATCATTTCTCATTGAAGTGTATCCTGTAGGTCCATGTGTCTAGAAGTATCAATTTAATGATTTCAAAACTACCATGGTCATTGACTACAGCTTTTGGAAGAGCTGTAGCAATCATGGTAGCCTGGGGTAAAATGTATTAATTGCACTTTAGCATTGCCTGATAACACTGCCATTTACATATGTCCAAAATATAGTTTGATCTTTCATCAGTGGAAGGAGGACTTAAGAAAAAGAAAAGGAGAAAAGATTGATCAGTGCTATGAAGTAGCATTTTTCTTTCACATCCTTACTGCTTTTATCCAACAAAAGGCTCTCAACCCTACAAACAATGTTTCCCAAACAAGTCGGTCAGTTGGTCCACGGTGGTGAATTAACACGAATTGCTAGCACATCAGGAACTGAAATCCTTTTTCCTGTTTTTCAGAGTTTGTAAAGGATAAAATCCTGGAGCCTGATGTTTTCCTGAGTGAGAAACATATCATCCTTCCGGAAGCAGACAGGATTGTTTTCTGTCATTAAAATGGTCTGGAGAGAAAAAATTTAATTGTTCCTGTCTCTTCAGGTTTAAAATAGATCTCTGAAGCTGTTGGCATAACCTGCTGCTCCTCTGTATCATTTACTGCCAGAAGAACTCTACTTTCTGGTGCAAAGTTCAAATTAGAGAACATTATACTTAGAAAGGAAAAGGGTAAAAGTACAAACTCTTTGTCCCTTGTTATTGTATCATGAACTGACTGGAGTTTTCCTGTGTTTTAACAGCTTCACAAATACTTGCTTGTTTATTATAACATCCTAGAAAAAATGAGACACTAATGTCAAAAAGCATGGAAATCATTTCTTTGTTGGTCTTCTCTCTATATTTGTTGACTTTTAGTGCCTTAGCTATTCTGTATACTGTCTACTGTTCTGTTTCAAATAAACAGAGGGATTTTTTTTTAGTTGCACATGCATACTTTTTAAATCCTTCTTTTTATTTGCTGTTCAGTTATTGTTACAGAGTCCCTGACATGGAGAGAACTTGCCAGTCTCCTTGACCCCTACTAAGGTGAAGGAGATCCTCAAAATATCAACTCAGACTCCTCACTGGTGGCTTATCCAAAAAGAGGAGAGATGAGAACTGCAGTTCCCTGTTTATAAGATAGCTTGGAAGGATGGGGAATAGACAAGAGATCAAAGAGGACAAACACCAGAAGGATGTCGCTGGCCTCTAGGAGCCTCTGTATTCACAGAGTAAGGTTAGCTGAGGTGGTGGCTAAGTAAATTTTCTGAATTGATATATCTGTTTTGGCCACTCTTAATTGAAAGCCATGGAAAGGTCAACTGCACTTTAGGAACTTTTTGCAAGAGTTCTGCTCAAGAAATTGTATTTTAGAATTGAAAATCTACTATTTGATAACTGAGGTAAGAAGTCTGTGGTAGACAACTATGTGAGGGTCCAGAACCCCTACTGTTTTATGGCCCCTGTCCGTCAGTACTGAGGAAGGTGCGAAATGAAAAATACATCATCTATAATACTAAAAAGAAATACTTGGATAAAGATGAAAATTCTGTCCATTTACTCTAAAGATCCCTTGCATGTCCTGGTAGTGTGCACGTTTCTCAAAATGAAGAAAACTAAGTCTGATTTCATTTTAAAACTGCTTAAATTGCCGGAGCTGTGAAAGGAAGATGTGATGTAAATAAGAACTAGGTCCAAATGGACAGACCCATGAAAGACATGTAGATTTGAAAACACTTTTTGTTAGTATATTTGACTTCCACATCATGACTTGCCAGAATTCATAACCTAGGTTTGTCATCCATGTTCCCAGTGCACTACATGCAAAGAGTGAAGTTGAGTGGGATCTACTGAGACCAAAATGTCAAGCAAGAGCAGCTGCCTAACCTATACCTCACCTCTCTGGTGGGGCATGGGTGTAGGATTCAGCAGGATATCTGTATAAAGTCACATTCCGTTCCCTCTCCTCTCATCTTCAGCATTTATGTTGCTTGTTTAAATGTAGATGATCAGTTCACTTAATGTTTTTCTCAACTGTTCTGTCCTCTAGAAAACTTAAGTATAAGTCTCCTAGCTGAAGGACTTAATCAGAAACCTGAAGACCTTGGTCCCTTCTCTGCCTGAACACTGTTACAGAGTTTGTGTGGTAAAATGCATGGACAGTGCTCAAAAGGGAACAGAGTTTCACCTTGCTAGATGAACAATCCTGTTACTGACCTGAAAGACTGACAACTTGTCTCACATGTGTTCTCTTTCTCTGGATATCATTGATTTTAATTTTCTTTCTTCATTGTAATAGTATAAGCTAAAGAGAAGACAATGTTAAACAAATCACTTCATGCCTGATCTTTAGGATAATGGAAAGGCTGAGGACAGTCAGAACAGATCAGACTGAGGACTTGGATTACGTATAATTTCACACTCCACGGGTGAACCGAACAGCTATTAATCTGATTTTATGAAACGCGGGTTGCCACTCTCTAGATGTGCTCTTGAATGGAATTTTCTATCATGTTGTGCTTTTTTAGAACTCATATAGCAGACAAATTCTGGAAATCCTGTCTACCTATGACTTTCATAGAACATAAATGAAGCGACATTTGGTTCAAAAATGAGATTCATACTGTGCAACTTTAGGTGCTACAATACCGGTCCTTATAAAGCTAGTTGTCTAGCACTGATGAAGATGGGGTCACTACAATCGGTGGAGAAGAGAGAGTAATTCATCTAATCTTGAAATTTGACACAAACATTTAAGGAATTGTGCTGGTGAAATCTTACCTTCTTCACTGGCTGATCAAGGCTTTTGTGGAATGCTAATCTTTCACTTAGGAAGCTGAATATCACCTAATACCTGGTAAATTTTAGGGGACTATCAGATTTCTAACCAGAGTGTGCTGCTGACATCTAGCAAATCCACATTAGACTTCAAAAAGGTAGCTGTCTACTTTGTGCTAGTTCTTTGGACTCCTATTGTCAGTGGAAAGCAGAAGCAGTTTACAGGGTTACCTATCAACAGTTCAAACACACTTCTGTTACACATTGGGCTCACAGACATTCTGGAGTTTCTCTCTTTAGACATTACAGAAAACTAGATTGCAATACATGTATTTTGCATGGTGAAAATTGATTGCAGTGAATTTTCTTTCTGTGCCCTGTTTTCAAATCAATAATCTGTGAGCTGATCTAACCTGGAAGTCACATTGCAGTGGTTGCCATGTCAAAGTGCTCAAGATTTTAAGCTCTGCTGAGTGGAAAAGTTTATTATCTTGAGCTTGGTGCCACTCTGATGCAAATATGCACCATCTGGTCAACTCAGGGGGCAGGCAGGGAATGCCTGGATCTGCCTTCAGAAGGCCTTGCTGACATACTCTTCTAGGCATTAATGGGAAGGCATGGGTGGTAATGTCTTAGTTCTACATCACTGGAGTTAGGGCTGTGGAAAAAAACCAAAATGCTTGAAAGTAATTGGGCTGGGAGAAGTGGGAAACAGCTGAGCTGTAGTCCATGTGATAATACAGAAAACTATTACTAGAATTAATATTACTGTGTATTTCCTAATCCAAGACATGTCACTATTGAGCATGGTTCTTTACAATTTGGGATGCTCATGGATGCG
Source organism: Psophia crepitans (assembly GCA_013399095.1). Classification (NCBI taxonomy): domain Eukaryota; kingdom Metazoa; phylum Chordata; class Aves; order Gruiformes; family Psophiidae; genus Psophia; species Psophia crepitans. The sequence goes on from VWZZ01000073.1 coordinate 56,792, forward strand.
CTAACCACTGTGGGAGTACCTTTCCATTTACAGTTAGGGTATCACAACTCTTTCATACACAGATCTTGCTATCAGTCACCCAATTTCCTACTGCTTTGAGGTGAATGCGTATAACTCAGACTTAATATTAATGTATATAAATCAGGACTGCCTAAATAGAAAATAAAGACGAGGTAGAAGGTGGATGCCGTTTATTATTTGATGCATAATTCAAGCTTCCCATCTTTATAGGTATAAAATACAATGTATGATGTACTATATAATAGTATACATGCTACAATGTAGTATGTCATAAACAAAAGCATTTGCATCTTTGGACCTGAATAAATACTATGCTACTGAAGATAATTTATTACAGGTTCTTATTTATGGTGTATTATATTGTTTTGTCATATGCAAAATATTAGGTGTGTGCAAATTTTTATCTTTTATCTCATCTGTTTTAAAGTACCTCAGAATAGATGTTTAATAAATCAAACATAGCAGTAAGTGCATTTTGAATATAAGAATGTAGTGCTTGCATAACCCCCTGCCATAAAGCAATTTATAATATATCAAACTCCATTTCAGGTATACTAGTAATTTATCAAAACCAAAATGTGCTGCTTTAGTGCAGTCAATAAGTGCAACTGAATTGTGGAAAGGAGTTACTTACGGTTCGTAAAGGTCAAATAACTTCCAGGACAACAATATTGAAATCTGTTTCATTAATTCCTAATCTTGAGTTTATATCCTCGGCTATGGATTTAAACTTTGTTGTCAAAGCACTTGAAATCTAAACTTGAAAGCTTGTTCTTTCAACTAGTCACACATAAATGTTTATGAAAACCTATTCACTGTGATTTCTTTACATGTTTATAGAATCATAGAATCA
>VWZZ01000076.1:0-33456 GCA_013399095.1 Psophia crepitans
TTCTATGATTCTATGAAACCAGGAGTCTGCAGCTTGGGAGAACTAAATGAATGAGACAAACTCACTTCTGTCTCCCCATTTAGACTCCTTTTCGCAATGCTTGTCCCCACCAGTTTGCTTCTTCCAAGAACTTCTGTATGTTTTCTACACTGAGTGACAGGACGAGAGGGAACGGCTGCAAGTTGCGCCAGGGGAGGTTCAGGTTGGAGATTAGGAGAAATTTCTTCTCTGAAAGGGTTGTCGGGCATTGGAACAGGTTGCCCAGGGAGGTGGTGGAGTCACCATCCCTGCGGGTGTTTAAGGAAAGGTTAGACGTGGTACTGAAGAACATGGTTTAGTGGTTAATGGAGGAGGCGGGGGGGATGGTTGGACTGGATGATCCTTGAGGTCTCTTCCAACCTTAATGATTCTATTCTATTCTATTCTATTCTATTCTATTCTATTCTATTCTATTCTATTCTAAAAAAAGTTTACTAGGTCAATCAAAACAGCTGCTACATAACTTCACCTACTTACTTTCTATACATTAACAGAGGGTAACCCTATTTTGATGTGCTAACAAAAGCCCCTTTTTTTGAATGCATTTACATGAAAGCAAGTTGTGCAATTAGTAATTTCTAGAATTCTGTGGTCTGACTTCTGTTAGACTTCACATCCCCTCTATACATGTATCAATAACTGGAAGTCAGGCATGCCTCCAGCTATCTCCTTTGTACATCTAATGACTTTTATCACAGGATCAAAGACATGATAATCTTTGTAATATTTATTTGCAAGCAAGATCTGTGTTTTCCATTTAATATGTCTGATATAACAAACCCACATCTAACACATTATCTTACAAATACAGAATACTTTTATACTTCGCTATATATTTCATTAACACTGACGTAACAGAGCTAAATAGGCTTCCCTGTATGTGGCTCTCAGTAACTGCCTCATCTCCCAGCCTGGTATGACCTGTGAAATGCTTTCACATCCAGGTCTTCTTAGTCTGGTGGCAGATAAGCTATATTTGCTTTAATATCACAACAGTCATTTCTGAAGACCACATACAACTGTTTTTCCATTAAAAAAAAAAGCAAAACAGCAAACAAAGATTAACCTGAAGCAGCCATTTTAGCTCACTTCCATTTTTCCATGAAGAAAACTGCACGGGGCAGAGTGCCCTACCACTGCTGGAGAAGAAACAACCCCAAGGAATAGTTTTCAGGTTACCAATGGGTAGACTGGGGGGAAGGGGGGCGTCTCTCACATGAGTGCACTTTACATTAATGCTTTACCAGTTGATCTGGCACGGTGACGACACAGGTTATCTCAGGACTAGGGGAAGGGCCAGCTGCTGTCGCTACACCCTTGTATGGAGCCAAAGCAGCAGCAGCTCTTGGCCAGAAGCTCATAAACTCCTATCAGTGGCCCTTGTGCGTTACAGTGGTTGGCCCTTGGTGACAAACAGCATTTGCACACTATCTGTGAGCTCTTCAGAGAGTTTCCACTTCCAGCACTGCCCGGGCACCGCAAGCAGAAGAGTGCAAATGCCGAGCTTCACCAGAACTGTACCATCAAACAAGTCAGTTGGACGCTGTTGATGTCCAGGATGCTCAAACAACATGCTTGGAAATGATCCCCTCTTGCCAACCATGACTTTGTTGGTTGGGGCAGAGGTTAGGTTAATTGGGTGGAGAAATAATGTTGGAATCAACTTTTCTTGTTTCAGAAATGACCCAGGCCACAGGTGCCCACACCCGTGGTCCTTCCTCAGTGCTGCCAGGGATGGTTTCAGACTGCTTTTTGCCCACTGTATAGTTGTTTCAACCTTATCCAACAGTGTTTGCAGATCAAATGAACAGGCAGCCAGTGCCGTGGACCACGAGCACACCAGCAGCCGGCAGCCTCAGGGCTTATCAGCAACAGAAAGCTGCACCACTAACCTGAAATTTGCTTTGCAAATAAGTGCAAAAACTGATTTCAGTTACGAGTAGCTGCTTTCAGAGGTATAAGTGGTGGTTGGGCATTGGAACGGGTTGCCCAGGGAGGTGGTGGAGTCACCGTCCCTGTGGGTATTTAAGGAAAGGTTAGATGCAGTACTGAAGGACATGGTTTAGTGGGTAATAGGTGGGGGAGGGTCGGTTGGACTGGATGATCCTTGAGGTCTCTTCCAATCTTAATGATTCTATTCTATTCTATTCTAAGCAAGCTGATACAACTCACTCAGGTTTCGATTTCAGAGATGTTAGCATGATTTTGCACCACTTTCTATAAGCCACTGTAACTTTGAGTGTTACACTGCATTGGTGCAAGATGTTATGTGGAGAAGGTCTAACAGGGTGTGTATTTGAATTTGGGAATGAGTGGAGCTAGCCTACTCGTGTGCGCGTTCAAGATCTATGTCTGGTTTTATTACATTTGCAGCTTTATGCACTCCATAAAATACATTAGAGGGTCTTCTTAATAAAACCTGAAATCATACTGAATGTAAATGGCTTTGTGCCTTAACATATATTTCATTATCAGGTTTCCAAAGCTTCCTATGCCTTTACATGAAATTAGGTCTATATATAGCAAAAACCTACACTTACTGAGGAACTTAGTTTTTCCACCATATCGTCTCCATGAAGCCAAAAGAAACAGCACACTCGTCTACAGGAAAGTCTCAAGGGAACGGCTCTTCGCTGCTATTTTTTTAGAATTATTTTTCATGCTTGGTTTATTGTTTTTTTTTCCTAAGACACAGTCAGGATTAAAGGAATGTTTTCAGGCTGTCACCATTCAAACCCAAAGGAATCAACACGGAGGAGAAAAATGTGCAAAAAACTCTGTAAACGGAACCTGTAAGAGCTTTGCCAGTTGCTAGTGAAACCATGATACGTTGCACCAGAAAAAAAACACCACAAAGCTGCATAAATATGTTACGCCTAATATCAAGTGTTCAGAAGGCTTTACTGGAAGATGGGGATGGAGAGGAGTCTCTTGATATAAACAGCTTGAACCACAGAGACTGCCTGTATTTGAAGGTAAATAGATAGTTGTTTGAATGAGGAAAGAAAAATATTTTAAAGTCTTAAAATACAGTTGGGCTTTTGTCGTTGTTGTGTTAAACGCTTTTTTTGCTTCGAAGTCTTGTTGAGCTTTGGTAGCCAGGCCTAGGAAATGGGGAGAGGCTGGAAATAAGAGACTTTTAACAATACAATGAAAAACAATCTGTAGCATTCACAGGAGGGCTTGTCTTTGCGCCAGGCACAGTCCTTTCATTTCACGTATCACAAAAGAAAGACAGTTGTGGGTTTTTCTCAAGACCAAATGAAATGGTCTCTCCTTCTGCAGTCAATCAGGGAGAAAATGCAACTTTCTGTGAAACGGTGCCAAGATGATACAGTTACTTTGAGGGAATGATTTTTGATTTCTCGTGAAAGATTGTTTTGCAGAAATTGGGGTGTTGTAACATGTTGCTTTGCTTCACAGAAGTTTTGATCATCTTTTCCCCCACATACAAAGTGCCCAGGACATGAATGCTTGAATTCTTGCAGGCATACGAGCTTACATTATCTTACTCCCAATTTAATGACTTTACATTGGCTTCCAGGAAAGTCATGTATCGATTTTTAAGTTCTCTTTATTAACAGCCATTAAGAGACTTTCAGAAGACTTGCTACATCATAGCTCTCTGGTCTTTTTTCCACTTACTAACCACACCATTATTTAAAATGCAGATTGGCTGGCTATTTAATTTGACCTGAATTTATGGATCCTCACAACATCAAGGGTAGATTTGTTATAGATGAATCTTCAGACAAATTCAGTAGTGAGAAAACATATACTTTCCTTTTATGTCACAGAATCACACCTTTCTCCTGCCAGGAAATATCTCACTTCATCTGTGCAGGACCTTTTGCTTCAATCATGTACAATCATTTTTTCTAAAGATTAAAGTGTAAAAACATTGTTGTTTACATTAACATATTAGATAGCAACCTATAGCATTAGACAGCAGGGAAGGGAAGCAAGTCTGGACATTTCAGAACATCCTTTATAAAGAAAAGTGAGGCATAAATGCCCTTTGGATTTTTTAAGCCTTCTCTGGATACAATATCAAGATATTGAATTTGTAGTGACATACTGAAGGCAAATAGCACAGCAATCGGATGACCAACAAGCCCTGCCTACGCTCTCCATGCAGCAGTTTTCCCTTCACCTGTTACTCCCAGGCTGCTGCTGAGGGTCCACCAAGGCGCCGACCTCAAAAAGCTGGAGAAGCAGTGAAACAGTTGGGTTTTGCTTTCTTTCTTTCATCAGATAAGAATCACTGCATGTAATATAAATAAATCATCAACATCTGCCATTGCACGAACATCCTTTTCTCCTAGAACACAAATTAAACAGCAAGTTTTTTGTGCCTGAAAATTGTGCAAGCACATTGAACGCCAGCGTTATCCCACTGGCAAGTTATAAGCTCCAAAGAAGTTTGTAGAGAAGATTCATTGCAAAGAAAACCTGACCAGGGGAAATCGTGGGAAGCCCATCAATTTCAGACTTTAAAGTACACCTTGACAAAAGACTCAGCACTGACTGCATGAAACAATCCTCGGCTCAAGGAAAAAGGAAGATGAAGAGCCCTGCTACAGCAGTGTTACATACTGCAGTTTCCAACCACAGCTTCACACAACAGTTCTTTTGGCATTGGGGACTGTAGTTCCAAATCTCCCTTGCACCAAAATTCTAATATAAGTGCACTGAGATCAGCCAATTTTCACCTACTTGGGTGATGAAGGATAACGAACCAGTAAGTTATGATTTCTGTCCAGCTGGCTCAGGTTTGCTTTAAGCTGCCTTAAACTTCCAAGCATGCCATCAGCCTGGCCCAACTCCTGGTCCTGTAACAACATCTGAGGCAATTGCAGTGTTTCCTGGATTATAAATTCCTTAACTTTATATAGTTGTACTGAATATAGGCATTTTGCTCTTCAGTTTCTTCTTTCTTTTTTCCAGCTACCAGAACAGTTGAGTGCTTCGGGTAACTTGGCGCTACGTTACCTTACTTGGGCACAACAAGGATTTCTCATCTTCCCATTTGCAGTTCTTGATATTTTACTTTCTACATCCCATTTCCCTAAAGATGTTTAGTTTTCTTCCCCCCTAAATCTATGACAAGAATATTTTTTCAGTCCTCAAACAGCAGTGTCTCAGACTTATTGTATGTAATTGCTGGTTCTACTTTTTCAACCACTACTTTTCGATTATGTTAGTGCCTGCAGGAAGAGTAAGTCCTCCCTGCCCCGCTTGCTTTCGGTGGTGGGAATTTTGAATACGCGTATTACTAGCGACAGAAATTGAAACTGACTTTTAAAAAGAGTATTTGGAAAAAAATATCTGAGGGCAATATGCATTTTAAAGACAGTTTTATTTTCCCCGTAAAGTACAAAGAAGTTTTATACAATTAAGTTCTGCTGTAATTCCCTTTAGCAAAGAGATGTAGTTAATATCATGTATGAAATCTAGAGCCCGGGTTGGCAGGTGAAAAAGTGAGTAATTGATGTATTGGGGAGCTCGAAGACTGAGTTATCAGTAAACTGTCTTCATAAGCCACTGGCATTACTTCAAATTTTAACTTTAATTTATACCCTGAGAAGTCTTCAGTGTCATTAATTGTATCCACTAAGAAAATTGAGAGGATAGTAGATGAATTTGTAATAAAACGGAACATAGAGGGAAATCCTCTGATATTTCACTAATTTGTAAGTGCTTTATGAGGGATGGCTCCTAATTATTTGTACTAAAGGCTCAGTAAGCACCAGGAACAGAGACTGAATATGAAAGATTTGTGTAGATTTGTGTTCAGGATAAGGAAGAAGGGTGGGACCTACTTCTGTTTGCTGAATTTTTCTCTGAATTGACTCCGGTAGGGTTTATTTCCTGCAGCTATACGAAAATTACTTTGGATTAAGAATAAACTAAACACTTTATTAAACTTACTCAGCAGTTTTGTTATCTTAACTCTTATTCTTGAAAAAAAAGACCCAACAATTCAAATTTGGAATATATTCCCTGTTTCCAGGCTCATGATGTTACTACACATGATGGTTTTTGTTCTAACAATTTCAATTTTTTTTCCCCTTGATGTTATTTTCTAGAAATCTCTGTGAAGAACTTCAAATTTCACATGCAGAGGGTCCAATTTTTTTTTAAACCAATAGAAAATACTCCACAGCTCCAAGGCTTCATCTGCTTTGAGGTCAAAACACCCACCAAATTCTGATGGCTTTTCCATTCCAAACTGTGAATCAGCCACACTGAGGACGGACCACAACGGTTCAGATTTCAGCCAAGCTGGAGTATTATTCAGCTGCAAGATTAAATCACCTACAGAAGGCAAATTAGGAGATGCCCATACCTCAGCTGTTTTCAGGTTATGACCAAAGATAAAAGATACCTAATTAGAACAAACAGGATCCCACACCTCTGGCCACATCCAGGCTAGGTAATAGACTTTTTTTTTTGTTTTTTAGTTTTTCACAAACTAAATCTGCATGGAAGGCATACCTTTAGGGTGTGCCAAGACCACCCAGCAAGATGGTTACGGAGGCAGAATTAAAACTTGGGAGTTCCTGGTTTATTGTCTTAAGTTAAAACCAGTAGACTGAGCTTATTCTAAACGGGAAAAAAAGTGGCCAGAAAGGAAACTTTTACAGCATGGCAGTAAATTTAGAGCTAGTTAGAATGTTGGAAATTAATGGCAACAGGAGGATTTTTGTAAAAATCAGGGTAACTTTGGGAAAAAGAGAGAGTCTAATGTAACTGCTTGCTCTGCTACAGTGCAGAACACGCGACGCCATCTGCCCACATTTCCAAATGTTTTTAAAGAAATTCCTGCTGACTTGACCAATGCTTATCTGAAACTGCAATCTTTGTTTCTTCGTATCTGAAGTCAGTGTAAATCAAAGGAACTCTGGGAGCTCTTCCTACAGTTATTTTAAACTGGGCTGATGGGGTATTTTCCACAGAGGAATCTAAAAGTGATACGTTAAAAAAAACAGGTATTAATTTCACTTTGTTAATTTACAACAGTGAAGTAACAGAGGTCTTTCAAAGCTTTAGCTGGTCATCAAAATGTTTCTGCAAATAGTGCAAAACTCTTATACTTCTGGTTTAAAGGATCATTGTGAATAAACACTGGGCAATAAACAGCATTGCTACATTTGCAACTTCTCTGAAGTTTGCCAGATCCCGATGTCTCCTATAATCTTACACCTCAAACTGATTTAGAAGTATTGTAGCAGCAACCCTAAGACTAACTGCTGCAGAGACACAGAGCAGTAATGTTTTCCCCATCCATCGCTTCACAGATGGGGGAGGGAGGGATGAAATTTTCTTTGACACCTAATAGAGCGCACACAGCAAATGTTTACTCAGTTCTTCTGCTTTGAAGATATTGTCAAGCGCTCCGCTGACAGCCATTACTGTTCCTGCTTGTTTAGACACAGCTCTGAAATGCAGAGATAGGGAACATGAAAAGTATTAGACTTCGGTGATTTCAGAGTGTGATGACAATGTTATATATTACAAATCCATTGCAAATCCAAGTCTAAAAGACGTACAAGTACTGCAGTTTGAACTATAATTCAGGCTATTTGGGAGGAAAAAAGAGCCTGTGACCCTGAGCTCCCCCTGAGCTTCTAGCATTTGGGGTGCAACAAAAAGTATTCGCCTCCACACCGTCACGAAGCATGAAAACTCTCCTCTTATTCTAGTTATATGGTAGCGTGGATGCAAAGGACCTCTGCACCCAGGGGATGAACAGAAAGATTCTCTATGGCAATCCTACATTAGTTGTAGGAAGACAGCCAAACACTCTGGTCAGCGATCTTCAGTTCTCTGAAGCCTGGAGTGATCACCCTTTCCACAGCACCACAGGGCAACCACCTGGGCTGAGGCGAGTGGCTGAGCAACCAACACATTTATCTTGTGTTTATCACACGAAGACATGGTGTCAACAGCTGTGTCACGTACTTCTTGCAGAATATTCCCAACAAATGCTTCTGGTCCTCACCCCATAAACTCAAGCTTACACAGTTCTGGGAATATAGCATACCCAGTGCGTTATCAAACACGTAGGGGATGGAGAACCCCCTAACCCCAGAGCGCACCGTGGAGCAGCCTCTGCTGATACCAGCACTGTTAGGAGTCTGATCAACAGAGAAGGATGTGCACATTTTCTCTAACTTTTCCTTTGAGTTCAAGAGAACACCCAATGTGAAACATCTGAAATGAGATTTTGCTCGATTGAAAATAAAAGTCTATACTTCCTTCTATCACATCTGCTTCCTTCTGCCAACTTCCCAAATTAATCCTCTCTTTATAATTAGACGTTTGTTCCTGTTGATAAATAATTTCTTTTTTCATAACACTAATCGGTGGTTGTTTCATAGATGTGGTACTTACTTGAGTTTACTGAATTATTTCATTTATTGTCTTCTCATACCTATAGAAACACTACTGTTTATGAGAGGAACGAAAAGAGGCTTCAACAACTGCACATATCAAAAGCTAAGTTCAACTACTTAACAATTTCAAGTTATTTGTGCATTAAAAAAAAAGCACTTTCATAGTCTTATGAAGCCCTAACAAGACAATTATTTGGAAGTAATTTCTTCTATTGCTTATACTTATCCTATCACTAAGCTTGTCATATAGCCCAAAAGGACCCCTGCTTGGAGGGAGAGCAATATTAAAGCTAGGCTGAGTTCCCAATAGAGCTGTATCCTGTTTACCATTGAAAAAAAGCATATAGGAATGTATAACTAGTGTGTATTTGCTTCTCGACATTTCATCTTAGCAGTTCAGGCTACATTATAAAGGCTTAAAATAACTACTACACAGAACTCAGCATTGGGAATTGCTGCTGAAGAGAAGCATGCATTTTCTTTTAGATATTTATAGCTTTCTCTGTTTCTACAATGAGCAATTTGGAGGGGTAAAGCAGTCAACATTTTATTTCCATTCAGAAATTATGCAGTGATTTATGCCTGTTAAACTCTCCATGGTTAAAAGTCTCATGACTCACTTTCTAGTAATTCCTTTTATTAAACTCATCTTATTCATGAGCTGAGGCTTGATAATAGCCACAGAAAGAGCAGTACAGCAGTTTTATTAAAAAATGCGGATATTTTGTTATCTGCTTCTGAACAATCATTAGCTTCTACATTGTGTATCATATTAAAAGCTGTGATATCTTTCTGTCCTAGTGATAGAAATTTAAAGCAAAATAAAAAATCATGACTTGAAGTGTAAAAGAACTGGGAAAGTTGCTTTTAAGTACAGGCAATGATATGAATTCTCTGCAGCTGTAAGACTGGACACATTTTACAGATGAATTCTCATGCAGCTAAAAGGTCCTAACTTCTTATTCCTTTCCTCCAGTTGAACCTCACCTCTCCTATGAACTTACATTTTACATGCATCATGTATTAACACAGTGGTGTTAATCAGGCTACACCAAACATCACTACCAACATTTAACAGCGAAACCAATTGTTTCCCCAACTCACCCAGCACAGCAGAGTAAAACATTGGTACTTGAAGTCACAGTCCGTACCTCAGTGTTGTCTTGCCCCAATTTTTGTGGTCCCTCCTCCAGAGCTTCCCTCTTTGGTTTCCAGAAACCTGATTTTCATGTAGTTATACAGAAACTCATGACTGGTGATGAAAACTCATTGTATTGATCACAAAGCTCTGCCCACCAGTAACAGGCCAGTGATAATGGCAAGTGGTGGCCCCGATGGAGCTCTCACCCATGTGCTTACTGCGTTGCTTTTCAACATCATCTCAATTGCATCTTCCAGTTCCTGAGCCCCAAGGCAAAAAATACACAGGTCTTTTCAGTTGGTTAGTCATTCCTAATATCCCTCTTGCAGTACACATGCTAAGAAAGACAGCGTGAAAGACTGAAAAAACCCCAGAAAATAGAAACTTTACATATACTAAAGGAGGTTGATCTATCCTGAAGTGAAATCAAACTGCAAGCTAAACACAGAGCTGTTTTTCAGTTTGAGAAGTAAAATAATTTTAATTTCAGTCCTTATATAAAGTTGCCTTATAAAGGGCAAAGAGGATTACTAAGAAGAGAGGCACCTAAAGGCTTTAATCAGGTGCTAGCACAGTATATTTATTAAACAATTGTAACTACAAATCACAGCTCCATAGCTAGTGAAATCTTTGTGCAAAAAAAGGGCTGGAGCTTCCAGAAGTAATGACCATGAAAGACTAAGGTGTGCGAGCAGACAGCGCTTCCATGCATTTGCTATAGACAGAAGATTACAAAAGGTATAAGTTAAAACATTTGCGTAAGTGTGGTACAAAGATAAAATGGACTGTGCACAAAATGACACTCCTTTCTATTATACATGATCAAGCTTTCATATCATCTGTTAGAAAAGAGAAGGAAAAAAAAAAGATGCTTCTCTTCCAGAAAGTTTTGAATTTTCCCATTCAAGAGTGAGCTGTGATGCATGCATCATTAATTTCTATGCAGAAAACATTGTTCACTTCAACCAGCAATTAGTGGTAACATTTCTATCCTGTGCAGTGATGAGATTTTTATGCTAATCATTACACAGCAGTAAATTAATCATTTGGGCACATTTAGATGGTATGTATATTTCATGAGACAGATATAGATATCAAGATCAGTTTGATATTTACTCATGGTAAATGGAAGTGTCTCAAATCGTTACTGGGGAAGCATACTAACTAAATATACAGCCAGAGATGTTTGCAGTGCAGCAGCACCAGAAGCACCGCTTCATCTCTTCTTCCAGGAAATAGTTCTCTTTCTTTGTTTTTAATTATTTTATGGGAGGTAAAAATCTGGTGAGATCACATAGAACTGAATCATACAAGGAGACAGCAAAACTCCAGTAATGTCTTGACACATGAAGGACAAAAGCACCAACTCAGTTTCCTATCCTGCAATTCTTCTTTTATTACTGGCAAAAATTACCTACGTTACATTATGCAGTATTGAAAAGAGACTTTTCATCAGCATTTGTGCTATAGTCTAGTTGGGCAAATGAATTATGTATTGGCCTCGTCCCTCTGCAACTATGTCTGAAAGCTTCGAGTCGTAGCAGAAAGGAAGGCTACCCAGGGGCCTCCCTTCTTCTCAACAGATGCAACAGATTTGTAATACCTTGAGGAAAATGTTTATTTGAAATTTAAATTTGTGACATATATTTAAATATTACTGCTGGTTTTTCAACCCTCAGCTCACAGATCTTTGCAGGCAAAAAGCAATCTAGTCCAAAGCTGATAGTGTTTTACTTTATCAGAGGGAAATGTACACCTGGTCCCTGTATCTTAGAATGTTGTCAAAATACTTAGGAAAAGCACAGACTTATGGCAGCTGACCCTGACAGTAACAGTGATACAAATAACGTCCTCAGCTATTGCTTTCTCAACTAAAGTTGAGAAAGATTCTCAAAGATCTAAGGTGGCATGCAGGTGGAAAGCAAAGTTATTCTGGCACACCTGGATTGCTTCAGAAGGGCTCTTGAAACAAAAATTGACCAACAAATATATATTTGATTGCCAGCAACTGAAAAAGCATATTGGCTACACAGAGTGGGGATAAAGATGAGCCATTGCACAGAAGGTACAAAATCCTGCTGGGAAAGGAAAGAAGTTTATTAGCATTTCTTAGTTTATGGGAATTTTTGAGAGAAGTACATCCAAACAGGGAGGTTATCAGGACAGCACTGCAAACAGCTGAACTTTTAGATCTGAGAGCCATTACAGATAGAAAAAGAAGGGGAGATTCAAAAAGCCAATGTCTTTTTGAACAAAACCTGTTTCTACATGGAAAAAACCCTGTTTTTCAATTTGAGAACTAAAATATTTTTAATTTCACTCTTTCTATAAAAAGAAGATAGCAATTTTAATTTTTTAAACACTTTTTCAAAATCCATTCTGCCAAGCTTCTCTCTAGAACTGTATCAGAAGTTGAATTGAAAGTTAAATTTTCTTCCAGGGGCATAAAGGTCTAATTTTTACGGCCTATCTTATGTAGCCTAGGAGCCAACAAGTACTCCCTGGGATGCGCTGCGGCTCCATGTGATACCTCAGCGTTCTTCTCCTCTGCAGAGAGTATTCTTGACTCTAGAGATTCGCTGATTGACTTGAGGCAATGGATAAAAACACAAATAAACCCCGTTTCTAAGTGAGAGGAGGTTAAGATTTGTAACAATAAATGTAACCTCACAGAGAACTCTTCTGAATCTCTGATGTACAAAATGGCATACCTTGAGGGAAAAAGTTGTGGAACGCAGTTCAGGAAGCAGTCAGTAATATTCTGTGAAGGTCAAGAGGCTGGAGTTGGAGACAGCTGAGGATCTGTCAGGGTTGAGCATAACCAGCTATGCTCTTGTCAAGCAAATCAGAAAAAAGAAGCATAGGCATCATGCCTGGAAAGCAGAGGAAGTTTTTGCTAACGTTATTTCAATACTGCTTCTTTAAAAGGAAAAAAACCCAACTCGAATATCTACAGGCAGCTTTTATGTTCTTGAAATGATTTGGAGGGAAAATTGAAATATTTAACAAATGTGATGTAAAACCGCTATTATCATGGTAAACAGATATCATGGTTATTAATTCTATAAAAATGAATGGCTCATCACTTAGCTCTTGCTCAGCTACAGAACTGATTAACAGCACCAGGGACTGCCTGCCATTTGGTTTAATACTCCGTGTTGTTCATTACATTAGTTGTTTGCTGTTGATTATATTGCAGCAGTTATTCACATCAGTAAGTTTGCTTGTAAAATTTAAAAGCATAAACAAGGATCATGTCCCAAAGAAATGAGCAGAAAACATACTCCCCAGCACCAGTTATATCTTCTCTACAGTTACTCCTGAAACTCATCCGAATATTCATAATCTTTGAGCAGGAAAAAAACCCAAACCCAAAGCCCAACAAAGTATACGAGAATCAAACTACCTGAATTAATTCCTCCATCAAAGAACGCAAGTACCAGCATTCTCTTGCCTGGCTTCCAGCAGGGGAGGACATCCCCACAAGCGGGGTGGCAGGGAACGGCTTCAGGAGCCTGAATCAAAACCTGCTCCTACACTTCGTTTGGGTGTCAGCTGGCAGGTAGTGAAGGTCAGGAATCACAGCTGTGGTGCCGTTTCTGAAACATCACGGCATTTCAGAGAAAAACTGCCATACAAAACTCCCTGCAGGTCACTATGGCAAGTCTTCCCTTAGAAAGAAAAGGACACACACAGCGTGCCACAGGGAGGTGCCCAAAGAAACACGGGAGATTCGGGACTCCTGTGGTTGGCTTCCTATCCTCGTGTCCTGATTTATCTGGGTCTTGCATGAAGCAGTCTTTAGTAAGATTTAACAGAGGGAGCTGGGAGAACTATTAAAACCCCTATTACTTTTGCATTTTGACCATAATTTGACCATTTTATCATATATTACCATTAAAACAGCCAAGAGAAATTTGTCCTATAACCTGAAAACCACACAAAAGCTACAGTATTATCTTAAGAAAGTAAAAAGAAATGGCTGTTTTTATTAATAGTACATCACTCTAACGCATAAAATGAAAGACAGAAAACAAACCCATAAACATGTACAGTAACTCAATACATTAACTATTTTGATGCAACAAATTTATTTGGTATATTTTCCTGCTGCACAGGATCACTTTGCATACATATGGTTATTATATTGTAGCCAAAGAGGTACCACAACTTCATCAGAAATTTTAAAAGTACTTAAAAGAAGAAATTTTCAGTGAAAATCATGAATGGAAGATATCAAAACAGCAAAAAGAAACAATTGTGTAAAAGAGCATGTGCTTTGAGGAAAGGAGACATAATAATGCACAAAATGAGGGTGAAAAATGGAATTTCCCACAGCTGTAGACCACATGCATTAGTGGATTCACAACCTTCACTGAAGAGAAGAAATCTTCTTTCTTGCTGTTTTATTACCTTGGCAACATCTCCTCCATGTCAGCAATTACATAGGAGACAACAGTCCAAACAGCAGCACAGAGGTTCATCTGGTTTGGATCCTGAACTGTCATCGTGTCCCCTTGAGAATGATGAAACCAGAAGTATTTACTGAGGTCATCACGCAAGCTGGCACCTACAGAGAAAAATGGGCAATATTCCATTACAGGAATACAAATATTTAAAGAGGAATATAAATTTGGATGCATTCCTGGGCTGTTTGTGATTAAATCCACATGCAACTGTATAAAGTTCCATAAAATAAAGCACAGAGCCACAGCATGTGCAGTTTGTAGGTTTTAGGTTAATTGACTTGAGTGAGCATGAGGCAGCAAAAATTCACACCGGGGAAAAGTCAACCTTCCCCTGGGAGACTTGTTTCCTCAGCAACAGTATACATCCATTTTCCTCTAAGACTACCAGAGTCCAAGCAGGAAAATCGCCACAAGTTGGCTCTGATGACGAGTTACGAGTGAGTTGTGGATCCTCTCCTTGCTGTCATTTGCGTTGGGGAAAGCTTTTCATTTTTCTTTTGAGACTGTTCATCACAAGGATGTACTGTTTCAGAGCAGTTTTCCAGATAACTCGGGAAATATAGATAGCCCAGGACCACATTACTCTCACTGTCAGGAGTCCTAATCAGCTGGGGCAGAAGCAAGTTGGGTGAAACAACAGTTGTTCCCAGTTAGGAACAACTGACACCATCTGAGGACACACAGGCAGGGAAAGGCCATTCTCCACCTGGTCCAGTCCCCACTGACCCTCTTTGATTCCCTGTCACCCTGCAATTTCTTCTCTCCCAGTTCATTACCTCTGCCTCTTCTTCACTGCTTTTATCAGCCTCTATCTGCTTTGGTTTAATCTAAAGAATCCTCTCATCATAACAGAAGTGGAGCGAGTCCAGAGGAGGCCACCAAGTTGATCAGAGGGCTGGAGCACCTCTCCTGTGAGGACAGGCTGAGGGAGTTGGGCTTGTTCAGCCTGCAGAAGAGAAGGCTCTGGGGAGACCTAACTGTGGCCTTCCAATACCTGAAGGAGTCTACAGGAAAGGTGGAGAGGGGCTGTTTATGAGGGCAGAGAGTGATAGGACAAAGGGGAATGAGTTTAAACTAAAAGAGGGGAGATTTAGATTAGATATTAGGAAGAAATTCTTTACTGTGAGGGTGGTGAGGCACTGGAACGGGTTGCTCAGAGAAGCCGTGGCTGCCCCCTCACTGGGAGTGTTCAAGGCCAGGTTGGATGGGGCTTTTAAGCAACCTGGTCTAGCAGAGGGTGTCCCTGCGCATGGCAGGGAAGTTGGAACCAGATGATCTTTTAAGGTTCTTTCCAACCCAAACCCTTCTATGACTCTATGATCTCCACCTCAAATTTTGCAAATAAGTAAACGCAATGGTTTCCTCCACCGCACTGATTCACTGCTTGCAATTGCTTTGCGTTGGTTCCCTTGGCCTGCCCGCTGATCGGGGCTAGGAGGTGCACAGCTCCCACTGAGCACAACTGGACCCCCTCCTCGCTTGGTCATCCAACCCAGAGAACAAGCACTGGTGTGAATTCACGAGTAAGAGCCATGGGCCCAAGGCAGAAACACAGACTGAGGCTAGTCCTAGCATGCCAAGTAAGACATAAAAAACAGGACTGTTTCATTATAAAGATGAAGAAAAGAAATTATTCATGTATTTATTTACACATAATGGAAATCAGTATCAGATGATGAAGGCTTTGATAAACTCATGTGTGCTCGTAAGACTTACTGTTCTGATTTATCTTGGTTTCCCTGAGATGCCTGAAGCCTTTGAAGATCAACATTTCTCACAGTATAACTGTACATTCCTATAATACAAATCTTTTGATCACTCGTACAACCATTCAGGACAGAGCCTAGCTCTCACTGTGGTTAACGGGCATGTTGCTACTGCTGTAATGGGAACTGACTTGGACCACTTGTTTCCCTGCTATTTTAGAGAGAAGGAAAAGAAAGGTAATGCATTTTGTAATTCCATCCAAGATGAAGATCCCTTCATAAGAGAGATGATACGCAGGAAGACCAAATGCTATAGCATATGGTTATACAGTATTATGATTGATTTTATTTTAAGAGGCTCTTCTTGCTCTTAAAGAGACTTGTTTGCTACTGACTTGAAGCAGCGCAATCCCACAGAAGGCACTGGATAGGTTACAGGTGCTGAATTATGTTCCAATAATTTTAGCATTGAATTTATGTCAACTCATATTCACTTTTAAAATTTTATTCTGAATTCTTTTAAAGATATACAACCAAAAAATGGTTGAACTATGGTAAATTCTTAAACTGATGGACTTCTGCACTACAGACACATTACAAGTTAAACCACAGAGGCAAAGCCAGTATAATTTTTGAGCACTTTTGTAAGGCTCAAGACAAAAATTGGTTGCCTGGAATTTATCGTAGGCATTTCACCAATCACGTAACTATGGATTTGATTTACAGAGTAGCGTTTTATCTCTGAGAGTGCAACAAGGATAAACATCCTTTGCTTTATTAAAGTTTAAGTCCCTGAAATGCTGAAATCTAAACTGATTTTAAAATTTAGAAATTTATCTGACTTTGGTATCAAGCAATTACTGCTCAAGAAACATCAGAGTATGTGAGTAGAGAGAATATTGAAGGGTTCCTAAACTGGCCGTGCTGCCTCTTTCATGGCTTGGGCTAGCATTGAAGTCAGTGACCTGTAAATCCCTTGGGAGAATAAGGAAAAGACCCTAAGAAAGCATTTTTATCCTACATAATTAGAAACAAGAATGAAAATCCATGTTCTTGGCTTTGAGCACAAGAACAGTTTACAGCCGAGGGCCCCACGCAAGCCTCTAGACATGAAACACCCTGGGGCACAGACATGACTGCAGGCAATTTTTGTGTCTCCTGCTCCAAACTTGAGACACCTCCATGTTGACGTTAGCTGTCCAGAGTTATTTATGTTTCCAGAGGTCACCAGGCTGCAGCAAGACACTGAGTTAGTGCCCTGTTGCCAGCAAATGCGTCCAGAAATGAGATCAATCCCTGCAGATGGCCATGAAGAGGGAAGCTGTGCGGTGCTCCACAGACTACAGTCATGTTGGATTACCTAAATAAAGTCTGTGGGATCCTACAGCCCCTTTTCTAGAAAACTAACAGAAAAAGCAATGCTGTGAGCACAAAGAGCCATCCTACAGAAGGCAGGGGCAGGGAGAGAAGAACTCTGCTTAACGCTTCAGACAGTGAGGTTTCAAAGTACATCAGCTGGCTGACCAACCTGGATCCTCGATAGGCACTGTATTATTAACCCTTTTCAAACAAAATTTGCCTGGAAGTCAAACACACCACTTCCAGATACTTGAAAGAAAGTGGAAAAATTCACCTAGACACATGTTTTGAAACACTAGTTGCTAAACATTTTGTTCTGGCACCTAAAATTGATGTAAGGGAGTTTTTTTGTTGCTATTATGTGATGTTTCCCTCAGGAACAACAGCCAGTAACAAACGGAGGTTTATTTTCGCCAGCTACATAGGCTAGCAGTCAAGTAAAACAGATGAGTAGCCATGTCTCGGAGACCTGCTATAAATTACTCAGTCGTCTCCATGCTAGCCACCTCAAAACGGGATAGCATCCAGCCTCACAAAAGTCTGAAAGGTCTAATTAAGTACTTCAAAATCCTCAGATGGGAGGTGTCATGTAGGTGTATCACACATTTAACTCTGTTTTTTAGGTGGAACCAAGACTCAAACAGAAAACCAACGGAGAGGCTGCGTGCTCCACCATCACATTTTATGTGTTTTGCTGCTTTCCTGTGTTTGCAGAGCAAGAACACTCATAAAGAAAAAAGGGACATTTGCCAAACAACCCTCTTTAACTGTCCATTTTCAGTCTGTTCACATTTACAGTGATGCGAATCACATGAGGAACACTGCTGGCCGATCAGAAATTCAGTGAGAAACTGCTTCTAGCTGGATGTAAGTAGATGTTGTGGCATGGAAACAGGGAATGTTAAAAACCACTGCCAAAAATGCTGTACTTCTTATTTGAATGCATCACAATTACTGGAATTTAAAAACTGAAAACAATAATTTACAGGTCCAATAAGACAACATACAGATAAGTCATCATTCCATTACAGAGAGGCAGGAAACCCTCTCCAGTTGTTACCTCACGGCACCTATTTAGTGCCACTTGTGACCCCTCGGGTGCCTGGTGGGCCCTGATGGAGAACACATATATCTCATGTCCAGAGCAGCGGCTGGGGCCAAGCAGTTCAGTAGCACCATGTGTGTGTTTTGGGACCTTAAAGCAGGGTTCTCCTTGTCGCAGCGAGGCCCCACCTCACTTGCCATTTGTGGGAAACTGTAGCGTAAGCAGGGTGAGAGGCAAACACTCAGTAATGCCTCTGACTTCTCAGGCTGGGCTTTCTGGTTCCTTTGTTGTGGGGGCTGTGGGGTTTTATTTTGTTTTGGTTTTCTGCTTTCAGCTCCTTCTGAGACTGTTTCTTTATACCTGACCTGTTGGTGAGCCTGCACACTACGCAGGCTGCAGATGAAACCAATTTTGTCCTCAGGCTATAGAGCAGGGCAGCACTTGCCAAACAGAGCAACTTACTCCATAAATGCAATAATTTCAAAAATATGCACAACCAGCATATGCTCTTTCGTGACCAAATGCCTTGAAATCCCAAACTGCACTGGGGTGCTTGGAGTGATACTGGTGTCATCTGAGCTGACAAAATCATTAATCACAGGGGTACTCTTAGCACAGCAGGCAGGTGTCCTGTGAGTAAATCCATCTTCAAGGAAGCACACTGATCCTGATTCAAATATAAATACTATTTACCCCTTCTCTGAGTGCTTCAACTTCTTTTAAGACTTGTCATCTTCCAAGCTTTGTGTTTCTTCACAGATTGGTTCACTGTCAAGCAGTTGTAAGAAAAATAATGCAGCGTAAAACTGCAGAGCAGCAGTCCATTGCTTTTTGTTTTGTTAATGTGAATTACGGTCCCTGTTACCAGAAGCAACAACCAAACATAACAACTGTGGTCTGTCAACCTTTTGCTGCTACCGTTGCCAACCCTGCCACCCTCTCTGCCTGTTCTGTTTGTGACTTGCCCAAGCCACTGTCATGAATGTGCCATCAGGACCTTGTTTCCTAGCCCCAAATGGTGGCTACCTCATGGAGCAGGAGTAAGATACGCCACCTTCTGTACCACTGCACTGGGGGCACCATCTCCAGAAATGGAATCTCTCCATCTACCCGTCTGGAGCTCCTTACTGGAGTCCAGCACAGGACCGCTAAGATGCTTAAGGGACTGGAGTATCTTTCATATGAAGACAGGCTGAGAGAGCTGGGGCTGTTCAGCCTGGAGAAGAGAAGGCTCAAGAGGTGTCTAAATATGTGTATAAATATGTGTCTAAATATGTGTATAAATACCAGATAGGAGGGAATGAAGAAGAGGGAGCCAGGCTCCCCTCTGCAGTGCTGACTGACAGGACAAGAGACCATGACCATGAAAGAAAACACATGAAATTCCATCTGAACATGAGAAAACACTTTTTTTTTACTGAGAGGGTGGTCAAACACTGGCACAAGTTGCCCAGAGAGGTTGCGCAGCCTCCATTCATGGAGATATTCATAACTTGACTGGCCATGGTCCTGGACAACCTGCTGCAACCGGCTCTGTTGAGCAGGGGGATTGGATGGGATGATCTCAAGAAGCGCCTGCCAATTTCAACCCTTCCGTGGGGCTCTCTAACCCATGGTGCCATTTCTTTGGCTCATTCAGGCATCTCTTATAACTCACAGACCATAAACAAATTCTTCAAGTCAAGCTCATTCATGTCTTGAACTCGTTTCATGAGTCTCTATAACCAGCTATTTCATGCACAGTTTGAGGCACTGCATAAGGCGGGGAAAAGCAGGTGCTGTCGGTAATTGATACCGACAATGTATTTTCAGTAATCAGCTGTGTAAGAGTATCTTGAGGAAAGCCTAGACACACACATTGAGGAATTCTGAGAAACAGCCCATCCTCTCTAGCTTCTGATCTCAGCATGAAGTGCACAATGTGAGTATTAATTAGTTGATGACCAGAATATTTACCTGCCTTACAACATGCCCACTTCAAACACCAATTCTTCATACATTAATAAACCCACTTCCACATATTTTCTTGCCAACTTAACAAGAGGCGATGCTGCTGTAGAGGTAAAGGATGAATGAACCACAAAATGAATGATGAGTGTGTCGATGATGACCACTGCTTCTTGTCAATCACCATCAGGCACTACTGCCTGCATATGCACTGCTCTGATAAGTCATCATTAGGTTAAACTCTATTGCCAGATACTTAAGAATTAAAATAATCATAATTTGTGCAATTACTGTAAAATTAGTTATTGGTTATCAGAATGATTTCAAAGGCAGTTTCCATAAAACACAGGTATCTTCAGGGGGGAAAACATAGTAACTCCCAAGTATTTTTTCAGTGTAAACCATTTTGAATTACATTCCTCCCTGCATTTTCCTTTCTTTTTTATATCCCAAATAGCATTTAATTGCAAAAAGAAGCCACATGTGAGTCTTGAAGTCAGTATATGTTTGCTGTACAGCCCTATCAATGGCGTCTCAGTTCTGTTTGCTTTCAAGTAAACTTCGCAACGCAACCATTCCATGAAAGTTTCATGTACTATGGGAAATTCCCCACTGTTTGTGTAACCTCTCTTGGGTGTGCTTAGCCTTCAATATTAAATTAAATCTTTGGGATACTGAGCTCTGCATGTACATTGCCGCATACAGTGAAGTTAATATGCTAATGAATTACAATAATGTATAACATTTTTAGATTTCATTTTACAGTAGTCACTAGAGGAGCTGACAGAATTGCCACTCCTCTCTTTTACACAGTATATATACCTCTCCAAATAAAAAAAGACTCCAGCTCAGAAGCACATACACTCTAAACAGACAAGAGGGACTGCAGGGTGAGAGAGGCATGCAGAGATGAAATGGCACATTCATTTTCTCACAGCAGCTGAGAAAGGAAGAGATGCCAGACATCCGAGCCTAGGCCGGTACCCTGTTGAGCAAGCTGCACTACCTCCTAACAGCAAAGTTGGAAATGCCTTAACGAGGGATATTTTGCTCAATGTTTCAAAAAGTTTAAGAAGCTAAAAGAAAGGTTTTGTGAGATAACTTATACATGTATCTCTTCCATTTTCCAAGTACCTATGTGTTCAGGCTTCATCTTCCTGTCAAGACAAATCTCCATGCTCTCAAAGGTACTGCTTGTAGTAAGATTTCAACACAAGCACCTGATCTGAAAACTTATTTTCATTTTTGCAGTGATTTTCCTGGCTACAAAAGACAGATTTCCTTTTTTTCCCATCCCTTAAAGATTGCTTTTGTTTCTCCTTTTTCTTTAAGAAACAAGAAAAACTCCTTTACTTCTTTATCAAGTTTATTCCAATCTCGGACATTTTAATGCCAATGACACTATTCAGGAATGTACTAAGAAACTACAGTGCCTTGGAAATGAAGCAAGATCTGAAGAAATATTTATATCTTTTACCTTTACACTGAGTACTTGGAATTAGGAAAAAAAAAGAGGCACAACAACCTTCTGTGCAGTTAAAAACTGCAAAGAAAAACCAGGAGAGCATAAAATACTGAAGACAAGCAGCATTCCCTGCTTCACACCAGTGTTAACTCAAGTTTGTGCTATGAAACGGGGGTGTGGGCGTACGCATACGTCCATACAGTAACAGAATCAATAGCCTCTCACTTCTTATAGCTGGATCATTGCTGCCCCAGGAATTTTAAAAGGTCAAAACTGCAGGGCAGAGGTGGGGAGACACATGTTTTTTTCCTTCAAAGGATACATGTCAAAGAGCTACCAAAGGAAAAGAAACAGATAAAAGATATGAATAGGAATTTTTTAAATTTTTTTTCATTTTTTTGTGTGGATGCGCGTCTTTTTAAAACCCAGCAAGGTCACAATTCTTGAATAGCCAGGCAGTAAGCCTGCTGCAATGGTAGTTCTGTTTGGGATGGGTTGGCTGGAAGGCTCCCCCCATGTCACAGCATCCTCGGTGCTGCAAGCCCCATGGAGCACTTGGCTGCTTGCACAAGGTGTTGCACAGATGTTTTGTGAGCTGCCCTTGCCGAATTGCAGTCCTCAGAACTATTACCGTAATGAAAACCCAATTATTGCAGACATGTATTGCATGTGTTTTGGTGCACATATTAACCTCTTCTTTCGTAGGATAACCTGTAGTTGATAGTTGGCTTTAACGTCAATTATTTAATTATCCATTTTTCAAGTAAGCAGAGGCAATGGAGAATGCTAATGCTGTTTAGTGGGGTGCTGACAGCATTAGTTCTCCTGTCATTTAGTCTCAAATGATGAAATTACAGGCTAGGTTGCTTGAGTTTCATGGCTGCAGACACTGAAATAGTTTCCAGTACAGAGCTCATAAATAACATCAGAAGCCCTGCTGTTTCACCTCCTGAGTCATTCTCTCAAAAGTCTTTAAAATTCATGATTCAAACAAGGCGGAGGGAAAGCTTTCAGTCGGTTGTTTCAGTGGCTAATTAAATGGGACTACAGTGGAAGGGAGACAATATGAAGTGTGCATGATTTCTTGTTTCGTTTAATGCATTTGAGAATTAATCCTCTGGATACACGAAACAGACTAAATTACAGCTCAGGATTATCACAGTTACTTTTTCAATGCATTAACCTTTCACTCATTGCGGCAGAGGACCGGTGACAGCTGGGGATTCGATCTACACTGGCATAAAATCCTGTGAAATGAGGTCTCAGGGAAAGAACTGTTCTACTCCACAGAGCACAGGTTGACGAGACTCTAAAATAACACTCTAAACAGCCTTTGACTGGAAAAAAAACCCCAACAAACAAATGAAGCTTCACAATAAAAGGTGCTGGAAGATCTTCCTCCACTCACAGAATCATAGAATCATTAAGGTTGGAAGAGACCTCCAGGATCATCTAGTCCAACCGTGCCCCTCCACCTATTATCCACTAAACCACGTCCCTAAGTACCACATCCAATCTTTCCTTAAACACACCCAGGGACGGTGACTCCACCACCTCCCTGGCCAACCCGTTCCAATGCCCGACCACCCTTTCCGAGAAGAAATTTCTCCTAATCTCCAACCTGAACCTCCCCTGGCACAACTTGCAGCCGTTCCCCCTTGTCCTGTCACTAATTATCTGTGAGAAGAGGCTGATCCCCCAGCTCATCCACCCTCTGTCTTAAATCAGCAAAGCTCTGTTTTTAAGAAAAGAAAATAAAAGTGTGAGTCTTCTTAGCTGGGTATTGAACAGCCAAGCACTGTCCACATGTGACCCCAGACTTGGAGGCTGGTTACCTCCAATGGAGAGATCCTCCACAAGCTCACTAATCCCTGTTTTGAACCTATTTAGCCCTCTGCCCACCACAGCTCCTTGAGAAATCGCACCGTGTGGCTGAGCATTCCATGGGGGCACACTGTGGTTCTCGCTTCATGAGCTGCAGAAGCAGCACCCTGTCTTTCTTTGTTCACATCCTCCATACCACTGATGGTTTAGTGCATTATCATCACACTCTACCTCAGCAGCTTTTTCCCAAGCTGAAGAGTCCTCTTCATATGGAGACAGTTTAATAACTCTGAGGATGCAGGCTGCCACTGACTCTTTTCCTCTTTCGCCATTCCTGAGACAAGAAGCCCAAACTGCCCACAAACGCCAGCGTGTGAATGGACTCATGACGTGACTGTGGTGTACCACAACACACTACCGAAGGATGCTTTCGGTTCCTTCTTCCTTCCCCAGCAGCACAAAAGACTTTTTTTTTTACCATCCCTGGTTACCGAGTTGACAATTTCAGACAATTATCTACAATGATTCCCAGACCTTTCTTCTTAAAAATAACTGGTCTGAAGCCTGTTGTCATATATGCACAGCACACATATGGCATTACTCTGCATTTATTGACAATCAAATGTCACTGGCTGCTGTATTACTTAGGCATTTTCTTCTAAGAGATTACTGTCACAGTTTCACAGTCAGCATCAGCTTTGATACGAAATTTTTGAAGTAGTCATCAGCAAACTTTGCCATCTTCCTAGTCACTCCCTTTGCAGCTAACACTGAACTTGATGAACATCCAAAATCCCCCCCCAAAAGGTGGCTGAGCAGTCTAATAAAACCTTTCTCCATTATGATGACTGACAATTTATTTCTACCTTCTTTTAATCAGGTATTACTCTGGGAGAGGAAAATACCTCTTATCTCACAGTAGCTTATTTCTCTAAAGGTCTTTGATCCAGAAGCTTTCGAAGACTCAGCTGTACTTCGGTGACCAGATCCAACTACAAAACCAGTTATAAACTCCTCTGAAAAAGCCCTATGAGATTGGTGAGGCATGACTTCTTTCTTCAAAACCTATATGGACTCTTCCAACACTTTTGCATTTCCTGTCTCTGCAGTCCTTCTCTTGGCTCTGTGACCACCCTGGTTCAGCGATTCACAGATCCCTGCTTAGGGGATTGCCTTCCTCGGGCATTTCAATTTAGAAGGGTTACATATCTGTATTAGATGTCTGTATATAGTCTATGTATTTTAATACAGTTTATTTCATTTGTGCTTTCTTTGAAATGAGATGCATGGCTACATATATGATGTAGACACTAATAAATTTGATAGTTTTAAAATGGGTTGTTCGATTCAGAAGCCCTTTACATTTTGCTTTCTCTTTTAAATGCTGTGCAAGAGGTATGAAAGCCATTACAAAACTGACAATTTCTCTACTTTAAAATTCTTTTTCATGTGTTTGTTTATGCCTCAGCTCAGCAAAACAGTTAAAGTTTGAGCATGTGATTTACTTTAATGCAATTCAGCTTTAAATGTCACACACGAGGGTCAAGTGAAAACCATATATAAGTCTGGGACCCATGTAAACCCTCTTTCTGAACCAAACGCATTTCTGTGTGTCTCTGAACTCTTTGTAGTGTCATGTAGCTCATGTTATAAACTTGCTTATAAACCCAAACTTTTCT
The DNA here is from genome assembly GCA_013399095.1 of Psophia crepitans. NCBI lineage: Eukaryota > Metazoa > Chordata > Aves > Gruiformes > Psophiidae > Psophia > Psophia crepitans. The sequence continues at coordinate 25,074 of VWZZ01000076.1, forward strand.
AAGTCATGGTGGATTTCAGATGTCAGACCACATCTGGAAGAATACTATGACCACAATAATAAAATATCCTTTCAAAATATCTGTTGTTCCTTTGATCAATGCATACTTGAGTTTTCAGCCAATATATGATATTTCCTAATAAGTGTTAGATGCTCCAGATATTGGTGATGAAATACCTCTTTCATTTGATCTACAAATCAGTGTATATTTAGCTAGTTCATTATTAATAGAAAAACAGAGGGGTACTTCAAACAAAGTTCAGATCTGATCTTATCACAAGGTTCAGGGCTGTTCAGATCTGGGCGTTTTGAGCCATTTCTGATACAAATCTGTAGTAATCCTACCCATTCTGGTCTACAGATCATGTTGTCCCACAGGCTGTGAACACAAAGTAGCAGGAAGGAAAATAAGCAATTCTAACAATTCAATGCTCTTAAGCAATAAATTGCATATTTTTGTCAGCAAAGCTGCAAAGAAGCAACATACTTTAACAAAAAAAATAATAATTAAGGTACAACGAAGACACCTGCTGCAAATCTGTTGTCTGCAATCTCAGAATCTTTCTCTGTTTTAATGTTTGCTGAAATTCTATGGGGCCCCATTTGGAAATGAAAAGGAGGTGAAGGACAGAAGTTCCTTACACTTGCTCTGAGTTTGCAGTGTATCGCTGACTGTATATGAGCTCTGGCTAATCCACACAGCAGGACTCATCCTAGAAGACAACAGAGCAAATAAAGCAACGGCCCTAACTAGGATGTTTCTTCCAACCTGCAAATTTGATTTGCTGTGAGAACGATTTTTTCACGGTACTAACATAGTAAGTGACTTGTCAAAATGCAAATATATTAAGAGTGAAACAGAAGTCCTCTGCTAGTTTAAACACTCCCTTCTGATATACTGTGACCACGCTAAAACTTAGAGCGGTGTTTACAGCTGTATAAATCAAAACCCTTTCGACTGGGATGCAGTCAAAGAAATCAAGTGCAAACACCCTCTTGTAAAGCTGTTTATGGTGTTACATGCAAACACCACCTATAACATAATGCGAAGGGGAAAAAGAGCTGGTGATGACAATGTTAGCACCCTAGAACAACTGATGTGATCTATTATTACTGAATGATTATAATGATTTTAATAGAGAGAAGCTAGAATTTAATACATTCCTTCAAAAAATCTTAATCTCTGCATTGCTACACTTGCCTTTCATAGGAGACTCCCCAAATGCAAGTTTTCGTAACCAGAATCCAACTTGACCAGCACATTGGGGCGTTAAACCCAGATTAGATGGATTTAGATCTCTATCCTCACCAACTTGCCTGTCTTTGATTGTTGTACTAATATACACTTCTTTAATCACTTAAAATGTTTCTTATTCTATGTTCATCAGTAAGAGAAATCTGAGAACATACATGCACCTTAGTCTATCAAAAAAGTTCAAAATACTCAGGTTTCATGGGAAAAGAGTAGATATGACAATTGGTTCCTTTCAAATACATAAACTGAAGACTTTTTACACAGCAAACACAGACTATACATACACCTATGCATATACATATACCAACCCACATATAATTTAAAACCTTTCCGGAGGTTTTATGTGTGCACTTGCTGAATAGAATGGCATGATGCAAAATTAAAAGGACTGTGATGACTGCTCAGTCAAACTGGAATTAAAGTTCTTACCTAAAAATAACATCTGAATGAAAACTTTTTTAACTCTGCCCAATATTTACTTTACTTTTACATCCTCACTTTAAAACTGACAGGCATTTGACAGTAAAGAGAAAGAGGCTGATTCTTCTCTCATTCCAGGTAACTACAGACAAATCGTTCCCAGGCTGACAGCCTGCCATCAAGTCCCACCACTGCCAGCAGCGTCCACAGCTGTGACTCCAAAGGTGGCTCTGGGTTTGGAAAAACACAGCATAGCAGAGCAGGCAATAATAATTACTTCAATAATTAGATTCTGTCTTGTGCTGCGTTATGAAGAGCACAAGTCTTATCTGGAATTAGAAGAGGCACCCAGAGTGCCTTTACAGCCATCTATTTTAGCGAGTGGAGCAGCCAAATATCCTCGTCTTGAAACAGAGAAAGAATAATCACACTTTTTCCCATCTCCATGAATTTAAAATACACTGCAAATCAACACGAAAAAGTGAACGACCAGAGGAAAGCAGCAAAAGGTATGTACTAACACTATCCACAACAGGGACACGTTTTCAATGCTGTCCTATTTTTTTGCTGCAGAAAGGATGCTCTACACCCAAAAGAGAGAGGCAGATGTTTTTGCCCAGGTAAGCTGTAAGGAGGGCTGAGAGAGGGGCCCAAGCCATGATTCACCCCGCTCGGGAGGTGAAGCCAAGACATGGCTGGCTGGGGAGCAGCGGCACAAGACGCGGGCGAAGCAGCGATCCTGGTGTTTCCACAGAAGCAGGATAGCTGGCTCGGCGTTAAATTATTACAGGAATGTTTCTCAGTGCTCTCTTAGCTCAGGCCCTGAGGACCATGCACGGTCCCTTCCTGCTTGCTCTCTAATTAGAAACTTGAAGTCATTACTTGGGCCAAGGGACAGTGAAATGAAATTGTTAGCAGGTTGAGTATACCGAACGAAAAAGTTTTTACAGACACCAAGATAACGCTCTCAAAAACACTGCACCATGTCTCAAAATCATTTTACCATTAATAGATTTCCTGGAACCTACTAGTCTAACCAAAAGAGGGGAGCTGCATGGAAACAAAGAAAGTGAGCAAATGACATTTTCAACTGTGTGATGATTCCTTCTTCCCCCTGAGCATCCTGAAATAAAAGACATAAATGCAGAGCACTTGGAGGCTTCAACAGCATCCACTGCATGTGCTTTTAATTGTGACTGCACATTAACATCTGCCCTAAAATCTAGCCAGCAGGTTTTGGTGGACAGGAAAAGTACCCATAGTAATTAGGCAGGCAGACTAATTAACTAATTAACTTTCCTCAATGCTTCCCATTTAGCACATCTTAGGGATTTAAAATTAAATACATATATAATTTGGGATGTTTTCAAGATTAAGATGTCTTAAACTGGTTGATTAGTTTTAGCTGCACAATGAAATCTGTTTCCTAGCTAGAAGTTAGATGGGCTAAAATTGTCCAGGCCAAGAAAACAAGCTGCTGCAGCGAGTGCTGAAGCCCTGACACGTTCAGCCTGCGCTTCTCACACTCCAGCACAGCGAGAGAGCGAGAGCTGCCCTGTCAGACCCGATCTCCTTCACGCTGGTGGCAGCTACAAGCTCCAGTGTAATGGTAGCTGGAGAGCTAATAACGATTTTCAAGGCTGGAAGTGACATTTCTGTGTAAACAGTGTAGGAACCTCCCCAGCATGGGGAAAAAAAAAACCACCCCAAGAATTAACTTAGGCTTCGCCAATCCTAGGGATTTTAGCCATTAGTGGTCAGCTATTTCTGTGGCTTTCTGCATGCAGGCTGAGAGCAGAGCTGACAAAACAAGGCTGTGCTATCGCTTGCTTGAAACCAGCTTAGACTGTGCAGGTACATACTGTACCTGCAAAGCTGCTCCCTGTTTCTCCAGGAGCTGCCGTTAACGCAAGGGCCCAAGTCGATCTGCGAGGTGCACCAGTGAAAGCCTGAGTGCTACAAAAACAACCACTGCACAGCCTTCCGCAGGGTTTTTTAAAGACTTCTTTTGGTGACATCTGGACGTGCTACATGTACATGGGGCCTTAGTTCTGCTATGAAATACGAACCATAGAATCATAGAATATCCTGAGCTGGAAGGGACCGATAAGGATCATCGAGTCCAGCTCCTGGCTCCACACAGGACCAGCCCAACCAACGCAGATGATTGAGAGCGTTGTCCAGACGCTTCTTGAACTCAGCCAAGCTTGGTGCTGTGACCACCTCCCTGGGGAGCCTGTTCCAGGCTCTCTCAATAAAGAAACACTTGCTGATATCTAACCTAAACCTCCCCAGACGCAGCTTCATGCCATTCCGTCGGGTTCTATCGCTGGTCACCAGAGGGAGGAGATCAGCACCTGCTCCTTCACTCCCCCTCATGAGGACGCCGTAGGCCACAATGAGGTCTCCCCTCAGTCTCCTCTTCTCCAGACTNCTGCACCAGCGCAGTGCAGAGTGGGACAATCACCTCCCCAGACCTGCTGGCAATGTTGTGCTTGATGCACCCCAGGATATGCTTGGCCCTCCTGGCAGCCCGGGCACACTGCTGGCTCATGTTCATCTTGGTGTCAACCAAGACCCCCAGATCCCTTTCAGTGTGTCTGCTCTCCAGCGCGTCCTCCCCCAGTCTGTATGTACAGCCAGGGTTGCCCCTTCCCAGGTGCAGAATCCGGCACTTGGTCTTGTTAAACTTCATGTGGTTGGGGATTGCCCAGTTTTCTAATTTGTCCAGGTCTCTCTGCAAGGCCTCACAACCCTCAACAACCCACAGCTCCTCCCAATTTAGTATCATCTGCAAACTTGCTCATGATTCCTTCTAGTCCTAGGAAAGGACTTTTTTGTTGATTTCAAACCCATTCAGCTTATTTTAGAGTCTCTGTAACTTGGAAGCGCAGGGCTGCTGCTGCAATGTCTCATCTGCTTGCAGATTTGGTTAGCATTTTTAAAGCAGAGAACAGAAACAATACACAAGGATTCAATAATGATTATTGGTATCATGAATATTTCCTGCTTATCTCTGGCCTAAATCTGGAAATTAACTAAAAGATGCTTTAATTTGAGAGTAGCTATCCTGGAAAGCTGAAAGTGTAAGACTCCACGCTGCACTACCCTAGACACTTCCCATGTCCCCTCTCCCCTTTCCCTTCCCATCTGCCTTACACCACCGCTCAGCTCGGGCCAAGTGCTGCAGCGGGAAGCCACAGGCACCCAGCTGCAGGACACGGGCCTCGGATTTATATTATATGGAAACAAAGGCTCAAAGGAAAGACTGCAGCATGACTTACATCTAACTTTTTAAATAACACACAGAACACTCCTGCATCTAAAAGGCCACTGACTGTAAAGTGTACTGTGGGCCTGGCTACCCGCATTATTTAGCACTATTTAGACTATATGCAGAGTAGCACTACTTAGAAGATAAAACCAGCTGAACTAGGAAAAACCCCAAAGGTTCAGCCAGCCCACTACCCTGTCTCTGGGAGCAGCCAATGTTGGGAGAAAGAATGGGAGAGTGTCCTTCCGCGTATGTGTCCAGCCATCAACAGTTTATGGACTTTCTGAACAGGGACTTGCATCCATATCACTGTGTTGCACCGCCTTTGGGGACCTTTGTCCCATGCAGCAGTCCATCCTTTCTAAATTCATGTTTGATCACAGTCTCCAAAACATCTTGTGGTGCTGATTCCCTTCATTCAATTATCCATTGTCCAGGGAAGGGTGCCCTTTTGTCTAAAGTCTGTTCTCTGGTAAGCAGTCATGCTTTGATCCTCTGGTTATATTTTAAAAGGTGAATTGTTATTATATATAATATAATAGAGCACTATCTATAATATAATTTTGTAACTAGTCATCTTTTCTATGCTGTTCATATATCTATCTCATGTACTTTTCATTTTTCTTTCCAGAGATGATGATAATTTTGTTGGTGGCTTCCACTATGAGTCACGACGGGATGATCTGATAAAATCTGGAACTAGCCCAGTTCATGTCTGCATCAAACTCCAGAGAGTAGCTTGTACAGTATAAGGATTGGTTTGCTTTGATTAATCTAATGTTTTGTAATTTTTGTTACATTCAGTGGAGTGTAACAAACTGCTGGCAGCTAAAAACATCAACCTGTGGCTTTTTATATTTCAGATTCAAAACTAAAAGATGCCCAGGGGGACGGTGGGGCTGGGGCGGGCTGGAAGGGGAGAAAAAAAAATTTATTTTCTCTCAGTCATCTGCTCTGATTGGGCTGGTCCTGTGTGGAGTCAGGAGTTGGACTCGATAATTTTTATGGCTTCCAACTCGCAATATTCTATGATTCTATGATTCTAACCCATATTATCTTGCTGCAGTACTACACAATGCAAAGAACTGCAGTTCCATGGAATCTTTAAGACTGTCCGACAGCTGAAGGCAGAGCTGGGAAAAGCTGGGCTTTTCCTTTTGGAGCACGTGACACAATTCTGCTTTTTTCTTTTCCCAACTCAAATGAAAATAAAAGGCACCCCAAACTTTCCTCACAAAGTGAAATAAAACAGTAAAACCAAAAACTCCAATCATGCACATTGACTTAATACATATTGCTCTAAATTTCAGCTAAATGTTTATTCTTAGCAGATCTCACCATTCTGTTACTTTCTATTATAATTTCATCAAAATAGTCTTGTTTATACAAATCATCATCTCTCAGTATCCTTCTTTCCTTAAAGACTTAAAGAGCTAATCTACATACAGAAACTACTTCTGCAATGCATTCTAACTATGAAGAAAACCCAAAGCATACACCTAGGATCAACATTTTTAATGCCAGTCACAAAAGCACTGTGATCTCTAGATGCTACTGGAATATAGTATGATCCAGCATCTCAGTCCGTGTCCTCGCAGATGTGATGGCTCCCTTTGAACTAACTTTCTGATCCCATAAAACATGTATAAAAGCTCAAAGTTATGATAATCACTGAGGCCAGCAGAAGCGACAAAAACCCCAAAATGGAAGGATGTACAGAGTGGGGCAGCACAGGGGGCTGAGGTTACTTTATATTTTCATTAAAGACCAAAATAATGGATTGGAGTCTTCCTACGCTAAGAGATGATACCAACCAGGGACCTACAGCAGGGTCACTGAGGGCAAGATGAGAATTTCTTAAGTGATCTTCATAAACTGGAGACACTGGGAAAAAACAGCAAACCAGGATGTTAATCAGTAGGGGCAAGAAAGGAAATAATCAACTGTACATAAAAGCCAGCTGCAAGAGGAAAGAAACAACCACGTCTCTGGGTTCGTAATGGAAAGAAAAGAGAGTTAATGCACTTAAATTGCAGCAGGAAAGACTTGGGTTGCATACTAGAAAATCCTCCCTAAGCACTACGAATAGCACTGGGACAGACCGGCTGGTCTATACGTTTCCATCATAGTAAGCCTTCACCAAGAGCAAAAACAAAGGTGAAAGAAATGACACAGGCACTGGTGAGACCGTGTTGGAAAGGAGGATGTTTAGAGCCTCTCTAGAGACTGTCTTGCCAGTTCTGCCGTTCTTTGAAATCTCGTCTGTTTGTATGCATTTCTGAAATAGCTCAATGGACTATGGATCTTCTTTCTCCGGCGCTTGACCCATGACTACAGCCAAGTTTGGCCTGCGAGGCAGAGGGAAATTCAGGATCACTATTCCAAGCGGACTTTGCATGCAGCTCTAAACCAGACATCAAACTTCTGGAGTAACCTCCTTGCATTTTACGGACAGCCTAGAAATAAGAACACTACATCAGAGAAACATCCCTCTCCTAAGTATTTCACATGAACTGCAATGCATGTATGTGTCGAAAACACTGGTAGAAGTCCTACCTCTAGAAGTTTCCCATTTAGGGAATACAAGACATAAAAAATACTCAAAATAATTTCTGTGACTTAACCAGGGCTAAGTTTAGTTTTCATCTGCTCAGAGACGGGCAACTGAGCATCGATATTTCTCAGCCTGCTTCCAGCACCTTCCACTGTGCTGCAGTGGTGGCACTGTGGGTTTGGATTTAGTGAGGGGAGGAAGCAGGCAGGCAATCCAGATAATCCTTGTTTAGGTAAAACCACTTTACTTTAGGATTCTTCACAATAATCTTTGTCCTCAGATAATTTAGTTTTTCTGTCTTGTATCTCTAATTTACTTTTGTAAGTTGCTTCCAATAGCTTCCAGCCAGTGAGGTGTTTGTATGATACACACCCCTGAGGGAATTTGGAATAGCTGGTAAAAATACCAGTACTGTAAAACCCTCATGTCTTTGCTCAGAGGAATGGGGAATCTACCCTTTGAGAAACCAAGCTGCTCAACTTCTTTCCCCTCCACAAGGCCACATTAATGGTTTTCGACTGCTTCCAATTTTAAAATTCATAAACATTTTCTAACACATGGATGATCCCAACCAACAGCAGATGGATAGTCAAGCCCACTGACAACAAACTTGCTCTCTTCTTAGTAACAGATGAAGCTGCACATTTTTAGGAGAAATCCACAATCCCCCAGGAGTCTGGAGACCACAGTTTGAAAATCCCTGCTTTCAGCTATTTCTTTAGAATCATAGAATCACTATGGTTGGAAAGGACCTCCAAGATCACCAAGTCCAACCATCAACCTAACACCACCATGCCTACTAGATCATGTCCTAGAGTGCCACGTCTACACATTTTTTGAATGTCTCCAGGAATAGCTATTCAACCACCTCTCTGCGAAGT
>VWZZ01000077.1:0-41882 GCA_013399095.1 Psophia crepitans
GGCCGAACCACGACACCAGTTTTTCAAATGACCTTGAAAATATGCAAGTGCAGCTGTTGTTGTTAAATTAATGTGAAAGGGTGCTTCTTAGTAAAAACATGAGTCTGGCAGGGGCTGGGCCAGGTCTTTGCACCTAAAAATCTTGAAGACAGCGCCTAGTGATTTTAGCCTCTAGTTTGAGCTGGAAAAATCTATGGATTTGAGACAGACTTCAGGAAGATGTGGTAGGATTTGGGAACCATCCCTGAGAATTTATCTAGTTTTGACTGGTTAGACTGGGAAAGGGATATCTTTGCCAAGAAACTATCTTGAAAGCAATGCTGTAACTCTTAAAGAAGAACTATTGCTCTTTTGTAGTCCAGCAGTGGGTGTGAGCTACGTGAATAGCTGGAGAAGCTGGAGGTGTTCTAACTTCTTGGGCCCAGTTTGATTGTGGGATTGATCCCTGAATTACCAGAGGTCTGGGATAGAGATGAACAACTTGATTTGTGTAATTCAGCAGAAAGAAAAGACAATATTTACGTGGCCGAGATGGCCTTTGCCTTGGGGTGAGAATGGAGAAAGGACCATGTTGAATGGTCTTCAAGTGTTTAAATTCTTTGCACTTCTCAGTTGTCTGTGTGTGTACTGAATAAACTGACTGAAGACCTCATAGTCGTGAGCTTGTAAGAAAAGGTTGTTGAGTTAGGACTTGTTGAATGCTGGACAGGATTAAAGTTTGACTCTGTCTGAAAACTCTTTCCTTGAATATGTAGTGTAATCCTTTCTCTGGAAGTTAACTAGCTTCCATTTAAAAGGTCATTAGTGTTCAAAAATATATTTGGAAAGTTGCTTGCTACTAACTTTGAGAAGTCATATGCTGTCAGGATTTTTCTGCTGAGCTATGTGAGTGATTAAACCAAATTCCCTGGGCTCTGTGACAGTTTTATCTTTTCAGTGAAGAAGCTGCTTCGCTCAGTTTGTTTTCCCCTGTAGAGAAGTCCATTGATCCCTTGAAAACTTGATACAACAGTTATGTTTCTTGCTGTGAAGGAGTATTCCCTTTCTGCTTTTCATTTTCTGAATGTTCTGTCCCTTCAAGCAAGATATTGCACTCGGGTTTATAGTTCACGGGATGCTTTATCAAGGGAAAGATGCTCATGGAATTGGTGGTGATGTGGGTGGTTGTATGACTGCGAAGGAGCAACCTAATGTTGAAGCCACATTGGCTTTTGTAGCTTTTCTCTTACTCGTGTTTAAAACCAAAAAAGTGCCAATTTCTTTGTAATCCCCCCACCCCTAATGAGAGCAAGCAAGAGAGCAACAACCTATGGATGTTTTGAAAGAATAAACCCATAGGAATGAGTTTGAACCTTCTCCCTACCCTGGAATTTCCTATTTTATTTGTTATGCTAGCCATAGGTGAGACACCAACCTCTTTGTGGTGGGTTTTCATGTTTCACTGGAGGCTGGAGAAGAGCAGAGGAAAAAGCTTTCCAGCTAGCGAGCAACTGCCCGTTGCCGTGGTCCGCTGTGTTTTTCTGAGCGAGCTGCTGCGATGAGCAGAGCGACAGGCAGCGAGGAAGCCGAGCAGACTTGGACTGCTGCAGGGCACTTTTACCTGTTAGCGTAGACAGCAGCCAGGTATCAGATGAAAGCGCAGTGGATGGAATAGCTCCTGCGAGCTGTAGCTAGCGGGCTTCACTGAGCCAAGAAGGAAAAAGCAGATGGAAACGTTCAAATGCATTTCCTCCCTCTCCTTCCCTCTCTCTTGGATCTTTTATTTCAGGCAGTAATGGGAATCTGCGCTCTGGGTTTTGAATGAACGGCTTACACTGCACTGGTGTTAAGTACTTAATGAGCCTCATTTCTCGAAGATCTTGCAGTCTGCCTCAGTTAACCCAGCTGCTTTTTTTAGGAGTACTTGTTTTGGCAGAGGCTTTTTTCCTATGTGTGTAAAGAATGCACAAATAAACCATTGTGCAGTTTGCAATTAAAAATGAGGTTGTAGGGAGCGGGAGGTTTTTAAACTAGATCAGAGGCTGCAGAGCCAAGTAAAACAGTTGATCAGTGTCATTTTGTAGACCCCTGTCTCAACAAGACTTGTGTGTCTGTATTGCCTGCTGAAGAGAAGGGAAATGAGAGTCCATGCTGGGGGAGTTTTGCAGTGCTTGTCAGGATCAGATCCCAGCAAGAGGATGTCGAAGTAACCTGTGAGGGCCAGGAATTGAACTGGTGGGTTTTGGTTTGTTGGTTTTTATTTTTCCGCTCTCCAAGGGATAATTGCAGGGTCGCAAAATTCTGCAGAACATGTGCAATGATAGTGGTCAGGATTATCATGGTTAAAATGAGTGAAACTAGCGACTCAGGAAGCATGTACTTTCAAGGAGTGCTTGAAAGGATACAAATACGTAAGCCTGGAGCTCATCCACAGCTGCAGAGTTGTTTCAGTTCATAGACATCAGCAGTTAGCCATAAGAGTAGCGGTGCTAAGGTTTATCTTTATGCTAAACTCAGATTTCTGCACTTATTAGCTTAGCTTTAAGCAGGGAGTAGTTTGATTTGATGTAAATTTTGTTTGGGATGGAAAGGGATGAGGGCTGTTGCCTTGGTAATTGCATCACATCAGCAGTTCTAGTGACGGCTTGGTATTGGCTAAAATTCCAATTATAAATGAGTTTTTTAAAGATGGACCTGCATGGGTTTTTTTGTTCGTTTTGTATAGAAGTCTTGAGCAGCTGTCTCCTGGATGTGCTGCTTTCAAAATCTTTTGCTTTTTAGAAGTATCCGGAATATGGAAGCAGGCATAACTACACAGGTTAAAAATGTCAGCCGTGGGTTACACAAACAATTGCCTGAATTGCTGGAGTTCCGATGTCTAGCATATTTGCTACAGCTGGTGTTTGCCTGCATGCCAGCTCTTGCTCTGAGAGAAGTCCTGAGTAACCTACCCACTCTTGTGCAACCGTTGGCTTTCCACACGTACTGCCATGCTGCCGAGATGTGCCGCTGAGTAAGGAGTGTGCTCTACATCCAGGTTCTTGTGACGGTGCTTTAACCTCATGTCTCCATCTTATATAAGAGACCACAGCTCAGTTCTTTGCTAGTCACCTGGGCAAGACTGAACCTGCTGCACATTTAGCTGGCTAAAAGCAAACGGTTTGTTACTTGAGCTAGTTAAGTCATCGGAAAACAACTCTGAAGTGGGTGGGATGAATTGCCCTCTGTGAGTAGAGAGAAGCCAAAGGGGGTACTTAAACTTCAGCTTAGGCTAAATGTCTGACTTTTGGATGGCTCAAGTTAAACAAAATGATTTTTCACTTTGCTTCTCTGTGCTTTGCTTTCAAGTTTATGAAGTGGAAGAGTGGCTGGGCGCTGCCTTTCAGAATAACCATTCTTTTGCCTGAACAGTGTATCCCACTGGCACACAGGGTGTCTTCACTGTAACAGGTTTCCATGAATGCATGGTACTTGGTCATGCTGTTGATACCTCCATTTGTCTTGCTTGTGGCACGCTATAATTGTGGCTTCTGGTCTTCTGCTGAAGCCTGTAATGGTGTATGGGGACACTTTCTGTGGGCTGTGATTATGCATTTAGCAGATGTTTTGTGGTGTCTGCTAGACACACTTTCCTTGTCATCTTTAAAGCGCTGCTTTCCTTAGAGGCAAATAGGACTGGAAAGGAAGTTAAACATGTTCAGAGGTGTAGTATAGTACTAGAAGTGTGGTGTAGTACTAGAGTACCATCGTACAAACAGTGCCTGAATATAACTAATGATGTGTAACGTACTGGTTGTGAGGAATATAAGCTGTTGGGAAGTATGTTCAGAGATGATGTAGAGCAGCCCTGAACAGCCATGGATTTGATCAAGAATAGTTTGCTTGGGTTGCAGCTGAGAAGGCTCTCTTTCATTTCACCATCTTGATAGAGACCCTGCATACTATTCTGCCCTGCTATATGTGGGAAATGCAGCAAGCGCTTTGGCAGTCCCCTTCCTATGGGCAGGGTAGATGCCTCTTCTGTGGTCCAGGTATGGCTGGTGTCCCAGGCTGGTGCTGGAGGAGGGAGGTGTGCCTTTCCCTTTCTCATCAGGTGTCTCCTTTGCTCTGACCATAATATCCAAAGTTTTCCCTTTGTTTCTGAGATCACATTTTTCCCAAAGAGCCAAAGATCAGGATTACTTTAAATAAAACCAAATTATTTAGAAGAGCTGAGGCAAATGCTCTTAAATTACAGATGAACAGAAGAAAGTGTTGTCTGATCCATCACCAAAACCCAATTTAACTAGATAGCAACAGTCTTGAGAAAATCTCGCAGGAACAGTGAAGTCAGCTCAGGGAATGACATAAGTTTGTCTTCCTCTCCTCACACAGGAGTTTCTTGTGACAATGCTGGTAGCAGGCCTCTCAAAATGCAGCCTCTGAACTGGTGACTTGCTTTGCTCTGATTTAATATTGGCAGTTTTTGAAAGTCTAGCTGCGAGTTGTCTTTATTATATTAACTGTGCGATCCTATTTTCTGTTCACAGAATGTTTGCTTAAATGCAGTGTTGTGGGAAGGGTAATAATCCATTGTAAATATGATACAGCCACTGAATGTCTTATTTCATGGAGCTCCTAGTCTTTCTCCCTTCCCTGAGAACTCTTTAATTATTTTTCTAGGCTCTTCATGAGGTTACTTTCTGTAAGCATGTGGATTTATTTCTGTCTTCCCTCCCTCCTTTCCTCCTGCTGTTAGTTGCCCTGTAATGTCCGGTCTTAAATGCTGAAAGCTTTGGGGAGTCCGATGTCTGTATGCAAGCAGAACAGCGGACTCTCAATTCTAAAAGAGTTTGTAGGTGCTGCTTGAGTGGGAATAACGCAGTGTGAAGTGTTTGTGGTGATATGTTTAGTATCAGATATAAAAAAAGAAGTTTAATGCCTCACTATTAAAAAATCCTAACTTTTGCAAAAATGAAAAATGTCTGGAATTCAGAGCACTTTCTTTTGTATGCAACATTTCTGGCTTACGCTTCATGAACACCAAAAAATGGCCCTTGAGCTTTGCTGTTGTCCCGAGTGGTTGGCAGATGTGACTACCACAACCAGAATGTCACGGTCCTCTGGTGGGCAGGGCAACTGTGGTTGTTCATCTGATGATCAGCGAGTCAGGGCGACCTGGGTAACTGGATGCCTCTGCTGAGCTTAGTGAACCTGACTGGTACGAATATGCATAGTGCCAGGATGCTTAAGGTGAGCAGGGTGATAGGGAAGAGAACCTGATGTCTCGAGTACTGCTTACTGTGTGTGAGAGGCACCTGAAAAAAGATGCTTCTTGCGGCAGATGTGATCTGCAAGAGTGCCACATATGTAGGCCACTTACATAGCTACTGATTGTCTCCTCTGAGTACTGGAAATGGCTGTCTATTCCTGTGGAAGTACTAGTAAGCTGCTGTAAAAGTTTTCTTGCATATATGCTCTAGTCACAGAAAAATTAGTCATTGTATTCAAAGGCTGCTGAGGCTTTTGGTTTTGTTTGCTTTTTTTTTTTACACACAAGTGGCACACGTCTTTTTGTCAGCAATTTACTTATGTCTCAAATAGACATCTCAGCAAATGATGTTCCAATACTTTATCTTACTTTCCAGAGGATTTGGGATAGAATCAGCAGGTATTTAAAAAAACCAAACAAACAAACAAACAAAAAAAATCCCCAAAATCCCCAAACAACAAAAAAACCCCAAAACCCAATAACCCCCTGAGCCCTCTAACCCTTGCAGAAAAAAAGAGCATGCAGCAGTTTGCATGCAGGATCCTTGGCCGCTTCCGCCTGGCGTCTGCCCTAACAGGACTGCAGTCCAGTGGAGAAGCTGTTGTTTATTTGCCTCCCTTTCTTTTGGAGAATGACTTCCCGAGGGTAGGCTTGTAAATTGCCTGTATACTCCCTCTCTTGAAGCTGCCTAGGGTGGTTTGATCTTTGGATGCCATTCTTACTGTGAGAAAACAATAACATGTTTCTTTCTCAGTATTTCTTGTCTGTCTTACATCGTTTTGAACAGGTATGAGCTGCAAGTGGTGTCTGAAGTTTAGTCAAAATTGTAGCCGGTTCCAAACCCATGACAAACTTTTTTCATCTTCCAAGTATGGAATGTAAACACACCTGGGATAATTAACTTCACAGGAATGAGCCCTGAGGTATGTCCCTTCAGTGTGACGGCTAAGTGCCTCTTTGTGGGTATGTCAGGTGTGACAATTTTTAATCTGGTGTTTATGCTCCTGTTACATGTTAACGTAGCCCTAACAGGACAGGTGTTGAGTCCGTGCGTGGGCATGGTGGGTGAGAGACAGTGGCTTTTATTTTAAGCTCTTTGATTCCGTGAGTAATGTGGAAGGTAAAAATTAAATCAGGAAGCTTGCTCCTTCTGTCCTTGGAGATGTCCTTCCTGGCGCCTGTCTCCTGCCCCGCTCTGCAGTGACCCCTCTCCAAAGGGGCATGCTGGAGATGCAGGGGATGCGTTGCAGCTCCGGGCAGGGTCCCTGAGGAGAGAGCTGCCAGGTGAGTCACAACACATAAGCAGAACTGGGGTGAGCTTAACTAAGCCTTGCCTTGTGCTGTTGCACACCAAGCCTTGCAAAGTAATATGGGGAACAAGAGACCAACCTGGCAGGCATGTGGGAAACAGAAATGTTGCTCACTGTAGCAAATTGGGATGATGTGGGGGGTAGAGTGTTTGCTAAAAATTGCACTGGAACCATTGAGTGTCCAGTAGCTCTATTACAGCTAGGCCTAACATGGCCTAAGCAAACTGTAATGTATTGAGAACAAGGAGTGAGGCTGTTACACAATGCTAAGTTTAAAAAAATACCCCCCCAAACGCTAATAAAAATAGAGAGTATGTGTGCAGTGTTAGTAGGCCTCATGTCTGTACTAGCGTGTGGCAGTATATAGTCCCACTAAAATTAGTGGCCACCTGCTATCGGTTTCTGTTATGGAAAAATGTGTCTTTCAAATTTGTATACAAAGGTGCTGGGTTTAAACGTGAGTTAGAAATGTAGTACACATCTCCCTTTTTGTTTTAAATCTGCCATATCTCAAAGGAAGAAAGCTGTGAGGAAGAGAATGCATCTGTGTCATCAAAAAGGCGTAGTTAGGAATGGATAATAGACAAATTGTTTAATACCCCGTCTGCCATTAATTTGTCAATATTCACCCCACAGGAAGAACTTTAAATTGTTTTCGTGTTTATCACCTTACCTCTCTGAGTGCTGGTTAAATCCTCCTTTCTTAATTTATTGACACGTTATTTCAAGAGAGCTGTATGAGATTTACGGCATACTCTAGTGGAACAAACAAAGAGAATCACTTTCTTTTCTGTGGAAGTGTTTCCTGTAGAAAACAAAGAGCTACTAACTAAGCAGGGATATTAACTAGGTGTGGGAACATGTGTGGATAGAACTTTGATAGCCATTTCACATGTTTCTTGCTGCTTTAATTACTTTTTAGTATAAGGGTAGAATTTTCAGACTTTTAAAGAAAAGGGCATTCTGGACCTAACTCTAGACCTTTTGAAAACCCAGCTTGTTTTATGGCTGCATTTACAAGCCTCTGAACACCTTTGAAAACCTGCTCAATAGCTGGTAACTGCTGGAAAATTAGAGAAGAAATTCCATGAATTTGTATTCTTTGTAAGGATCAACAGAGTGAAAGATTTCTTTGGGAAACAAAATTTCTGAATTATTTTTACTATGGAATATTGTAGGGAAGTATCATGAAAAGATGTTCGTAGTGATGGTTTTGTTGCCAATACAGTGGAATCAAGTCTTGCAAACCAGCACTTTTTATTATCAGTTACTTTTTTATTGCTTTTTGACTCATGAGATATTTTAGAAATCACGTACATTTTTCTGAAAATATTCATATGATTGTGATAATCAAGAACCGAGAAAGAAAATGTGATAGGAGGTTAGAGCAGGAGGGGTAAATAAAGCCACTCAACTTTAATCTGGGGAGACTCCCCCTGTTATCAGTGTATACCTATAGGGGCTTCTCCAGGCAGTGGTTGGGAGAACCCAGATCAAGCTGCACCTCTGAACCTCTTTGTGAAGACTGCTGTATTCTTCTGTTGACTACAATTTACCTCTGAATTCAGATATTTAGTTACCTGGCTGCACCTAAGCAATATGAATATCCTCTGCTGCCAGGAACCTGAGGAACATGATTTGGAAGGAGTGAGGTTGTTCAGGAGGGAATAAAAAAGGAAGCACTACTCTACTACTACACAAGTTCAGAATTTCAGTATACAGTAAGTGTGAGGAATAGGTGTAAAAAAAAAAAAAGAATAAAATTCCTATGGTGTCAAGTGCAGGGGCTTTAAACTTTACTTGGAATGTTTTGCCTTGACAGTTCATTAGTTTTATTGCTTCAGTTTTGGCAGCAACCCAGACACGGCAGTATTATGTCTGCACAGATAATGAAGACTCCATTTATAACTGTTCGAATAAAAAAATATCGCTGTAATTTAAAAGGGCTGTATTGGTTAAGTGCAGTTCTCCATCTCTGGAACTACTCGGTGAATCTATGTTAACCTGCCCATCAAGTCCTTCTAGAAGCATGTCTTTTGCATATGACTCTGTGCTGCTTCCAGGAGGTATCTATTCTTCTAAATTTGTGGTACAGTATAGGTCCTCTATGGAAAATGGGGAGGGGGGGAGCATACGCGTTTGATTTTGGTCCTCTTTGCACTCAGAGTTGACGAAAGGGTCACTTGTCAGTATATTGCTGGGTGACCACATCAGAGAGGAATGCCACCGCAGGGCTGGGGGAAGGATGTTCACTAAGCGGCAGTGGCAGAAGTGTGGAAATTTCAGAATTAAAGAGAAATGGGCTGGTCCAATGTTGCCTTTTCCTGTTTGTCGTAATAAGAATTAAATTGCTAGTCCCCAAACACTGTTGAGTATATGAAATATTTCCCCAGCATATTAAATATTGTTTATTCCCCTTATTTTTTTTATTTTTTAACAATTAAAAAAAAGTAATAAATTGTATTGACCGGCTCAGTGGATTTATAATGAAAAAGAATTAATAGCTAGATAGGCCCTTGTTTAGTATTCATAGTATAGTGTTTTCTAGAAAATGAGATTAAGCTGTTAAAGCATCCAAAGAGGCACTAATTTTTTTTTCTTGGGACTTGCACTTACATTTAATTATGTGCTTACCGCTAAGCACGTCATGCATCTCTGGCCTCAAACTGTATCATATGTGGCCTTTATCAGATGGAAACGACAACTACCACACCTGAAGAAGTAACTGAATCTCGGCTGCAAAAGAAGATAACATTTCTCCGTCGCATCCACTGCAGCAGCTTGGTGTGAGGCTTTCCTGGGCAAGGCCTGGGCCACAATTGAAGGGCTTCCAGCTTGTTGAGGGTGATGCTTCTAGTTACTTTTTCTTTCCACATGTAATTAGTTATAGGTAGGTCTTGATGCAGTGCATGCTTCTAGATTAGAAAACTTAACGATGGTGAAAAAGCCACATACCACTGTGACGGGTGATGGACCAGGAAGTGACGCATGCCGGTGATTAACACTGGGCGTCCAGTACAGGATGTTCGGAACACGAAGGAACACGAACTTTCCTACTTTTTTCCCCCTGGTTTTCATTTGCTATTGTTTAGTGACCTGTTAGTGACCTGTTGCTTTCTTAGCTGGTGCCGTTATCTGGAGGAATGTGAATTCTGTGATTGTAACTTCACAGCAAAGAAACAAGTAATAATTTCATGATGAGGAATCAAAACATATTTGTTAAGATGAGGAATTTTGCCCCAACAAGGGGGCAAAATGTGTCAGTAAGGTGAAAAGTAATAATGTATTCACTGTCAGGTAACTGAACTGAAAGGAAGTCTCTGTACTTTGTTTTCATATTGCTGGTTTGGCTCCTGATTTTCTACCTTTCACTCATTAGCACGTTAAGCCAAGAGAATGTACTCTTTGTTTGGCAGTTAACTCCCCATTTTCCATCACTTTGGAATATAGATGTTCATACTGGTCTTAGCCCATTACAAGGAAGAATTCCGCCATTCTTAAATACCTTTGTAGTGGAAATCACTAGTTAGTTATTTGTAACTCCTGTTCCTCAGTAGGCACTACTTCGTTTTAGAAAAGAATGTGTATTTGTTTGGCTTCTCACTCTGTATCTTTGCAGGTGCCTCACTGTTAAATGTTTCTGTTGGAACGCATACAAAAATCAGTGAGTGAAAAAACCACTTGTATTTGCTTTATAGTGATTTCTGGCTTCACATTTAAAATGTGGCTCACACCAAGCAATTAATTTTTACTTCATTTTGTCAGTAGTAGGACCATTTTTATGTAACATTAATACAGCAGGACTACAGGGATAGTGGTGCTCCAGTTCTGAGACTCTGCAGTCATTTGATGTGAAATTTGTGAAAGTCATGTGTTTATGAACTTAGTTTCAGCTTTTAAGTTGTGGTTTAATGGCTTTATCTGAAGTATTGCAACCTACCCCTTCTTAGCTCTGCATGGTAGGTGATTTCCCTGCCTCCTTTCAGGTTGCAAGGGAATCTAACCCATGCGGAGATGTGGCTGCTGCTACTTCATTATTAAATCAGTCAGTGCAACGGCCTGGTGGGGCGGCTGGTATTGCTGGGAGGTGAACAAGATGCGAAAGGTTGAATGACAAGCCCAGGAACGTGCTGGTAGAGGAGAATTCAGGCATGTAGGCCACATCAACAGTAGAAGATGGGCCTGGCAGACAAGGTTGTGCCTTGGGACAGGGTAAAACATAGTGAGATGAGGAAGGATGGGTGTCTGCCCCTCAGGTGAGGCTTGTGGCACAAACTAAGAGACTTCTCTGGAGTTAGAAAGGAGAAAGTCTGAAACCGGTCCATACTTTGGACTACTGTGTTAGCCCCTGGTATGTGTGACTCCTGAGCTGGATCCATAAAATAAGCAGTATTTTACCTGATTAGTTTGGTAAGGTATTCCCCCTCTTTTCCTCTGGCAGAATATTATTTATTGGCAAGCATTGCAGGCACAGAAACCAGTATCCCAACTGCTTGTCAGCCCTGCCTGTTGTTGCAGAAAGAGTGGTGCTTACTTGTAGTTGCTGGATGAAAGAAAGTAGCAACCAGCATCTGAAAGGGTTCTGTAGACCTGAGGAACTGGACTTGCAAGAGCAAGGCACTCTAAAGTGTTACCTCTGTCAGCATTGCAAATGGAGTGTTAATGAAAACAGTCCCCTCTACGCTGTTGTGCCCATACTGAGGTGGCGGCTCTGCCAGCCTTCCCCACTGGGGCTGGGTTGCTGCTGGGCTGCTCCCTGCAGCTCCCCGCAGCCACCTTCCTGCAGGCCACCTGCCTCCTCTGAGCTGTGCGTTCTCCAGCGCTCTGCGCTCAGCCAAAGCTCACCCCATAACCTTGCAGGAGCTTCTTAGGGAAAGGCTTCTGAAAGAGGACAGCACTTTCTCGTTATTAACATAATCAACTTGTATTTATTCATTTGAGAAGCTGGATTGTAATAAATGCTTAGAAGGCTTCAGCAGAAATGCTGTCAACTCAAAGACAATAGGAAGAGCTCATTGCTTATGGGCAGTAACTATCTATGGCATAAATCATTTACAGCGTGCTTAAATTGTCAGAGCTCTTGAACGAAAATGGGGAGTTAGTTGTGTCCTATGTCAGGGCTGGCTTGTTCAGCCTTGCAGGGAGAGGGGTAAGATGAACGCAGCAAACACGAGTTGTTTGAACAAAATTAATGTGGGTACTCACTCCTAACATGTACAGAGTTCCTGCTGTCACACTCTGACTGTTGCTGGCCATCCCGACTTTGCAGGTTGGCTGGTAGTTTTGCTGAAGCAGCAGTGCTCACTTCCCTTCCTTAACTCTGGTGATGAGCTGCTGTGAAAAGTGCTGTGTTTTCAGAGGAGACTGCATGTCCATGAAAAAGCACAATTTTACATATTTGAGTCCCAGATGCATGCACACGTGACTGCTGGGGCTAATAGTACCTTGAACTCAGTGGAACTGTGCATGCATGTGGTGTTTATGTGTATGTGCTACATGTAAAGTAAAGCCTGTGCTTAAATATCTTCTAGGATTTGGTCCATTGGTAATGCACTTGGTAAATGTGCAGAGCATTGTGGTTTTGCAGACCACGAACGTGACTATATTGAGACAGGGTAATGAAAAGGTCGTTCTTTGAAAATCAAGGTGCTTAGCATCCTGCCTGTGCTTTGTGACTGAATGGGGTGGAGAGCTCAGAAAACTGTTCATAGTTCTTTGGGATGGTTTGAAAAGCTACAGCATTGGAGAGTTTAAAATCTGTACGGAAGAGAAATTACTCTTATGAACGTGCTTCAAGCAGTTGTATTTGGGGAAAATACAGTGGCTTTTATTTTCCCTCCCTATTCAACAAGATATATAGCTATGTAAGAATGTTGTACACCAATGCTTTCAAGTTGTTTTTTTAGAAGTTGGTGTACTGTACTTCAGTGTCTGGAAAGCATAACTAAGCAGTTACATCATATTTTCTGACATGACTAGTTCTGTACTTGTAACCACAACATCCCATTAACTATTTAGCTAACCTAGAGTATTTCCTAGAGAGGAAAGGGTTACACACATAAATATTTTCCTTAACTGCAAAACCCAGAGGCATCTATAAAGAAAACAAATGCCATGAATGCATAGGCAAAACCTGAAGGTGCCTGCAAGTTACTTTAAGGTTAAGGCAGCCAAGTGCTGTCCAGGAACAGGGCTCACAAGAGAATTCTACAAAGCACTTCCTGCTTGAGGCGCTTCAGCTTTCGTAGGGTGCTGCTGCTTCTCGCTGGAGGCTATAGAAATCCGTCACCTTTCCGCTCCTTTTTGAGACCGTAACACCTTCTGGATTAAATAACGAGACACACTCTTCGGAGGCCCATTCAGTAAAGGGTTTGAAAATTTGATCCAGGGATGAAGATTTGATCCAAAGCACAGAAGGCTGCGTGCAGTAGGAGCAGGAGCAGCCTCGAGGGATCCAGTGTTTGGTGGATTAGGTGACTGGCTCACTGAATCTTTAATCTCCTGTTTTGAAGCTGAAATAAAGTGACGGAACAAAAAGCTTACACTAATGACTTATTTTTAATTCTCTCTTTTTGGCACTGAGAGAGTGCTGTGCAAAATTATATGCAGCACTACAGTTTGGATGTTTTTGAACAGAATACATACACCAAGGTTAAATAAAGCTTGCTGTTGAAACAAGACAGTTGTAATATTATAACTCTGGGGAAGAATTTGTGCTGTGATGAGCTACGACAGAAATGTTTTTTGTTCCTTACATGAATCTTTGACTTGTGTGACAAAACAGAACATTCTTCTTAAAATAATGGCATTGCTTTTGCAGGAGTAATGCCTCAGACAAGGTGAACGAAAGTGAAGTATTGCTAGAAAAGGCAAGGATGTGAGAGGCAGTATCCCAAGAGTCAGGAAGAATGGTTATAGGACATAATAGCTGCACATGCTTATTGCAATCTAAAACATAGGTTAGGGAAGTCTTCCCAGTTTCATTCTTACAGTAGTAAGCCCAATGCCTCGATCTCACTTCCCCTTTATCCACTGAGAGTCTAAAGACTGGCTGGAAGAAATGAGCACAGCTGAGGAGGCTAGCTGCAGGAGCCTGGGCTGCGAAGGACGAGAGAGAAAAATTGAGCCCATGTGTTCCAGCTGATACAGAGATATTGGCTCAGCAGTTTCTACTGAGCCTACCATTTGAGCTCGAGTCCTGTATACACGGTGGCACAGATTCAGCAAACTCGGGTGGCTACCTGTGAGTCCACTCAGCCACAAAAGTGCATTGGCACTGACCGTAGGGAGCAGGGCTTGGGCACCGGCTTTTGCTGTCCCTCAGAATCAGAGGCAACCGGGCAGCAAGGGCCATGCCTCGCAGGCAACACGCACAGGCCTGCCTGACTCGCTGCCGCTGCCTTGCTCCTTCCCTGCTGTCCTGCCAGTGTGCTGGCTGGGACCCGGGCTTTTCCTTTAACCCAGTGCAAATACATTCCCCTTTCTGTTTAACTGAGCTCTCGTGCATCTTCTGAGCGAACTCCGTCCTGCAGCTTGGTGGGGAAAGTCTTGCCTCTGCCGTGGCAATGAGGAGTTTTACTGGCTTCAGCAAAGTCTTTGAATACATCTCTGAGAAAAACCAAGATAAGCATTCTCATAATAAAGTGACCTGAAATATACTTAGGTACCTACTCCACTCATGTTTTCTGAAAGTGTGAAATAAACCTTGGAAAGATGTGCAATGTAATAAACCCCAAACCCTTATTGCCCATTATCTATCCACCAACTTCTCTGGTGTCCATCATATTCAATGGTACGTGCACTGAAGTCCAGGAACATCAGAAAAATGAACTTTTGGTTTGCTGTCAATGCTCTTCATCATGAGGTTTATTAACCACAGTTCCTGCACCTCAAGTACTGTGTTCACTTGTGGGCCCCTCCCTACAAGAAAGCCATTGAGGTGCTGGAGTGTGTCCAGAGAAGGGCAATGGAGCTGGTGAAGGCTCTGGAGCACAAGCCTTATGATGAGCAGCTGAGGGAACTGGGGTTGTTTAGCCTGGAGAAAAGGAGGCTGAGGGAAGACTTTATCACTCTCTACAACTACCTGGAAGGAGGTTGTAGTGAGGTCAGTGTTGGTCTCTTCTCCCAGGTAACAAGCGACAGGACAAGAGGAAACGGCTTCAAATTGTGCCAGGGGAGGTTTAGATTGGATATTAGGAAAAATTTCTTCACCGGAAGAGTGGTCAGGCATTGGAACAGGCTGCCCAGGGAAGTGGTTGAGTCACCATCCCTGGAGATGTGTGTAGATGTGGTGCTTAGGGGTGTGGTTTAGTGATGGACTTGGCAGTGCTAGGCTAAAGGTTGGACTCAAGGATCTTAAAGGTCTTTTCCAACCTACAGGATTCTAGGATTATAATGCTTAATTTAATTTAGTTACCATCAGTAATAAAAGAGAAAGGAGTCCAGAATGATTCTGGATGTTTCCCTTTCTTTTTTTTAAATATTGTCTTTATGATGTAGCAATGCTGAACATGTTTAATCTGCACTAGAGGTTTCTATGCAAAGTTGTCCGAGCCACACAGCTCATAGCTGTCCATCTGCAGCAGATCCCAGACTTGTGCTGCCCTCCAGCAGTCTCGCCTTCTGCCTAAAGCTGACTTGTCTGCAGTAGTATGCTTGATTTTTGAATTAATTAAGTATTCTGCTCCTGGGGTCGTGGGCTTAGCTGAATTCATGAATTAATGATTTTGTGATTTCTGTGGAGAAAGGAAGGTGATACGTTAACTGTCCAGCAGGTTTTTTTAAATTTTCATTTCTTGCAAATATGAGTTACTGAATGGGTGGTGA
Organism: Psophia crepitans; assembly: GCA_013399095.1. Taxonomy (NCBI): domain Eukaryota; kingdom Metazoa; phylum Chordata; class Aves; order Gruiformes; family Psophiidae; genus Psophia; species Psophia crepitans. The sequence continues at coordinate 15,367 of VWZZ01000077.1, forward strand.
TAAAGCAATGTTATTGGGTAAGTATTGTATAATTATAATTATTTTCTGAATTAATTTGTTCCTTCCAGCTTTTTTCCCTTTCTATAGTAGTATTTATTTTAGAACAGGTTTTGGTGGCTGTTTTAGTGGAGATTGATTTACATGTTTTGATTCAGTTGGAAAAACGTTGGTACTATGAAAAAGCCTTTTTTTTTTTTTCTTCTGTCCCTCTTCCTGTTATTGTTTTTATATTCTTTACAGTAGTACCCAGTGTCTGCTTTTTGAAAGCTGGAGGAACAGAGTGAAACAAGTAGGGCTTAGGGCATTTTCAGCCTGACAGGCTTCGGGGTGGCAGGGAAGGACTGGCTTTGTGTGGCTCGTGGGTGTTCCACTGGGGGAGGTGGGCATGGGTGTTCTGCTCTGGGACCCTGTTTTCATGTTGCTTTCAGAAGGGAGAAATGGGTGTGGACATAGGATAACAAAGACTAAATTGTACTGCGCACCTGAAGACCTATTTGGTGTATGCCTATACAGAATACAAAGTACAAAGCTAAGGAAAATAGGGAGCAGCTGTGAAGTGTGCAGTTGTTATGGTTTATTTTGGAAAGCGTACCTCTTTTGCACATTCCTGTACAGCCATTTCAGACTCATAAGTTTTTCCTAACTGTTACACGTCATATTGTTTAGATCTTTCATTTTCACAACCGAGTGGCAAGAGTGCTGTGAGAAACATACCAAATAGGCTTTCAGTGAAGTCAATCTCATTGCAAATTTCTTCCATACTTCCAATTCCTAGCAGATTGCCCACTGTAGGACTAAGAGCAAATAGCTTGCATTTGAATCCCTCAGAGTAAAATCATCCCTTTCAAGTGCAGCTGCATTTGCTGGGAATGGCCATACCTTCAGGAAAGCTGTATGTTGAATGCCAAAGAGTAAATGATGATTGATTTTTAGTTGTTGAAGTTTGGATAGTTTATCTATTTCCTGCCTGGGGTCAGCTGCCTGACTTTGTACGGACAGAGTTTGTAGAGAGACCGTAGTCTTCTAGATTGGACCTTCATTACAGAGGTCTTGCAGGGAGGAGTAAAACCAGGAGGAAACCCCCGAGGATGCAGTGAAAAAGAGGAGGATGAAGGAGGAAGCTTCTTCTGAAAGAAGAAGGTGGTGAGTAGCAAGAAGTGCATAATCTCCCTCCCTGGCTGGGCAAGACTGGGATGGAAATCACCTTGCTTCTCTTCCCATGTTATGATTTTGTACGTTGAGTGGCAAGCTGTTAGAGCTTATGAAGTAACCATGCAGGCAAGTTAAAAATGATCAGGAAATATATTACTAAATATATTGGGAGTTTGTTGAAATGGTAGTTTATATAAATAGAACTAATTCGTGAAATCTGCAATTATTAAACTTGTTTTGCTGCTCTTCAGGTGTCTTTTTTTGAGGCAGGAGTCCTGCTTTTTTCAAGGTCAGCATTCAAAGCATAACTCTATAAAACACTGAATTTCTGCCAAGGGTTGTGGCCTTCTCCTGGGAATGGTGGCGTTGGATTGAAGTGTGTTTTCACTGACTTTTAGGATATGGTTTTCCATGTAGTATAGGTTGTCTTTCTATTTCTGCTTTTTTAAGCAAGCAATGATGTTGAGGAATGATTTAAGGAAGCTGAAAACCAGGTGAAGAGACCGAACAGAAAATTGAACTGGACCTTTAAGGTATTTCTTTGGTTTTCATGCTTGGTGACAGTTATTGTCAGCAATGGTTAAATGGCTTTTAGTTGACCTCCTTAATTTCTTTGGAGGTTGGTTTTGGCTGTTTTTTGTACTGATGTAAGAGGAAGTTCCTGAACAAGTTTACATGATTTACATTTTGCTTTATACCCCTCCTTTTTTCTTTTCCCAAAACCTCTGACTAGAAATATGTGACCTCATGGGGTGCAGATAACTTGCAGGCCTTGAAAATCAGTGGCAAATTAAAAGTATGCTAATGTTTCTTAATGCAGGTATCTCTTAGGTCTAAACATAGGAAACTTGGGTGTCTAATGAAGTACATGACAAATGCCAGACAGTTGTTTATATAATACAGTATAAATTTTTTATGAGTTATCTGGGCATCACGTCAGCAAAGTAGGTTAGCACATGCTGAAATCCAGCTATTCAAGTAGTACCTATACTTCAGCATGGGGTTACGTAGGTGTTCAAGTGACTTCTCAGTCAAGAGCTAAATAATTTTGAGCTTTTTTTTTTTTAATTTGAAAGGAGTCTGTGTGACTAGAGAGTTGTATGAATTGGTTTTGGTTTATTCATGATGTCTTATTAAGTGTCCTGGTTTCAGCTGGAATAGTTAATTTTCTTCCTAGTAGCTGAAATAGTGCTGTGTTCTGGATTTAGGATGAGAATGATGTTGATAACACACCGATGTTTTGGTTATTGCTAAGCAATGTTTGCACCAAATCAGAAACTTCTCAGCTTCTCACACCACCCTGCCAATGAGTAGGCTCGGGATGTGCGAGAAGCTGGAAGGGGACACGGCCAGGACAGCTGACCCCAAAAGGATATTCCATACCATATGACTGGCCAAAAGGATATTCCATACCATATGACATCATGCTCAGTATAGAACTTCAAGGAAGCTGGCTGGGGGTTGGGACCACAGCTTAGGAACTAGCTGAGCATCGGTGGTCTGTGGGTGGTGAGCAGTTGTGCTGTGCATCACTTGTTCTGTATAGTCTATTATTATTGTCATCTTCCCTTTTTTTGTCATATTGAACTGTCTTTATTTCAACCCACAAGTCTGTGCTTTTTTTTCTGATGCTCTCCCCACATCCCACTGAGGCGAGGGAGTGAGCCAACAGTTGTGTGTGGTTGTTTTAGCTGCCTGCCTGGTTAAACCAGGACATTAAGTAATGTTTGTTTGAGGTAATTTCTTTTTTTTTCTTCAGTTATTATCCGAACATTGCCAGCCTTATGTCTTAGTTAATAATTTGTCATTGAGCAAACTGGTTCCTGGGCAGTTGGAAAGAAACCGTTTGTTCTCTGAAGTGATTGAAGCCATTTGGGCTTGTCTATGTAATTACTTTCGAGTGGACAGGAAAAGTGTGTCGGGGGATCCTGCAGTCGAGTTCCCCTATGGATTGCTTGATGCTAGGAAACACCAAATCCTGCCTAAAGTCTGCTAAAGTGTGTTTCCATTTGTGCTGGGCTTTTGATGATGATGAAAACCATTATATAACCAGCGGTTTTCTTTCTGACTCTGCGAATTGGCTAGCATCTCTTGCACAGGTGTCAGTCCTGCATGTGCCTTCTCCAGTGGCCAAGCCTTTTGAAGTACTATGTTGAATTTCGACAAGAAAAGTTGTAGGCCTTTCTGTTTGCAAATGTGTGAGGTACTGGGTATGATTTCAGTATTGTCCAGTTTCTTAACTGGGGGATTCTTTTCTGTATTGCTAGTTTTTCAGCAAACAGAAAACCTGCAGGATTTATTAAATAACCTTTAACAAAGATTCATGTCTGCAATTGTATTTTGAGCATTTCAGATTGAATTCTCGGCTCTGTACAAGTACTATTTCTACATGAAAGTCTTATCACCTGCTTGTTCAAATTTCTCATTGAAACAATTAGTGTGATAAAATATGAAGTAAATGACTGTTACAAGAAGAATGTAAAACAGTAACTAAGTGAGTTCTGTATTGAGAACTTTCTGTGATAAAATTTTGGATATTAACTTTGTCTTTGGGGAAATTTCTTTTAAAGACTTTAGTAAAAAATGGCTTTTTTATAAGAAATTTAAATGGTAAATGCTTGCAGGAGGTGACACTATCACACCTCAAACATATTGTGAAGTGATCTAATGACAGGTGAAGAGCTTTTAAGTTCTATCTCTGTCTTGGCAATGCTAAAGTTTATAGGAGTATGGAAAAAAGTCATCAGAGGATAAAATAATATCTACCATAAGTAATAATTTTCATTTTGCTTCATCAAACAAGGCACTAATTAGATATGTTCTAAAAAGCCATACATCTCTTACTTTCATGGTAGCTTTTTGTTTCTTGTAACACCAAATATGTACTTGAGTTGATTACAGTAGAGCAAGAGCAACTACAGTAATGCTTATCACGTCTTATTACTTTTAAACCCAGTAGTACTCACGTGACAGAAATCCTGAATTTATTCAGTCCGCTTCCTGAAGATTTAATTCACACAACAATTTGCAGTATGTTTACCAGTGAAGTATGACAACTTGAAATACGCAGTTCCAAAATAAAATTATTTCCCCCACCCCCCCCAATCTCTTTCTGGTTATTCTGTGCCTGTTTACTGATTCACTATTTAAGAATTTGATAGGAAAGACATTGTTTTAAACACCCATTTTGGAAAATCTCAGTGAGTGGAGGGGAGAGAAGTACGCTCACTGTGGGTTGTGTAAAGTTAATCACCTCTACATTCTGATAATGTGAGATGAAAAAAATAATGCATGAAACCAAAAAGTAAAAAAACAATTATTTTGTATTAGAGAACATGAATAGAGGATACTCTTAACTTTATTCCTAGTTCTTACTGCAGGAGAACTTTGCTAACGTGTCCAGAGAAAATTAGCGACTGTGTCATCCTAAATAGAAGTTTTTCTCTACTATCTTTTATTTCCAGAAAGCAAGTGATACTCTTAAAGTTGTAAAATTGTTGCTTTAGCAGAGGAAAAGGGAATACTCAGAGAGACATACAGTTTTAAAATACATTAGAAGATGGAGTTTTTGAAAAGGGAAGAACGGCCGGTTGACAGTTTTGAACTTTCTTGAGTCTTTTCATTGGGGGTTAGTTTGATGTTTGCAATAGTGTCCCAAGGAGGAGCAGACTGGTTTTAAAGGGATTAATTTATGTGACAAGTGTTAATATTGAAGATTGATTCTGTGCTAGATTTATGTATTTGTTGATGTATTTATTCTGACAATTCTTAAACAAAAACACTAACCAACTAAAACGCTTTTCATCCTTGTTTGAACTCCCAAAGACTTTGAAGTGGTTTTCTTAGGGAGTTGCTACACAACATGCAAAGGGAAAAACAGTGTACTAAGAACAGAGGTATTTTTAATGCTAGCAGAAGAGTCAAATTAAAAAACCCCAACTACACAGCATTATTAAATTGTCCAAAGGTAGGCCTGGCCGCCCGCAACTGTAGCCAAGCTTTAAATTCCTTAAGTTAGAAAGTGTTCACAACAAGAGTGCTGATGTACAACTCAGGAGCTCTTCTGTAGCCAGTGATAGATGGTAAAGGGCACACTACAGGGCTTTCTTTGAGAGAAAGCTGAATTAGCCAGAAAATACTCCCTCCCTCTTCTGCAGCACAGGACTGTACAGATCCTGCCCTCTTACATTTTTCAAACTGTGCTATTTTAATTTCAGCGTACAGGCTGATACTCAGCTGGTTACAAGTGTCTAATTATTGTGATTATATGCATGCAGACTTCATCGCTTTATTTTTTTTTCTAATGGAGCTGGCAGTGCAAGAGAAGCTTGGCATTTTATCTACTGTATAATTTGCTTGTTTTTATGCTTACTGTAACAGCTTGCTGAATGAGTGCCGGAGTGAGACGTAGATAAACAGCGAGGGGAGGGTGGGCACGCAGGTGCGCGGGTCCCAAGCGGTCATTGCACGTATCCGAGAAGACCTGTGAAATGAGCATTGGGAAGGCCAAAAAGTGAGAGGAAGTTCAGGAGTAACTTCTGCTGCTTACGCAGATACACCTCTTGACACCTGCGTCTTCAGCTTTTCCCTCTGGGTGGTGATTTCTCTGCAGGTGAATGACATCTGCTACTCGAAGAGGCCCCTGCGGTGGCTGGGTGTGCGCTCAGCTGCTGGTGTTCCCTCACGGCTACAGCAGTTCCCGGCAGCAGCTCCTCGGGATGTGCAGGGGTGTGTGGGGGGAATGTTGCCTGCTGCCATCCATCGTTTCTGGGGGGCAGGCAGCCAGGGATGGTGGCATTACTCCGTGAGCAGGACCTGGCTGCTAGCCTGACAGCAGGGCCGCTGCAGGCTGCTATGTCGAGAGGTGGTTATCACCAGCTCTCTGAGAATCTAAGATGGCTTCAGTCAAAAAGAAATACGTAAATAAAGTCCTGCTCGCCCCATTGAGGCAGAGTGAGAGGCAAAAGTGCCCCAAGGGTAATCCACTGTCAGGACATGACGGTGGCTCCTTGGTCGTCATGTGGTTGCACTGGAGCAGGGGGCTGCCTGGGTGCCCGGCCTGGCCCCACTGAGAAGGGCAGGAGCCTCAGCAGCCCTCACCGCCGTGCCTCTTCCACAGCCCGCAGTTACGCAGCAGCCCCCATGCCCCTGCAGCTTCCTTCTCCCACGGGTATCGGACCACAGGTAGGCACTGGGTGCCAAAGGCTCTGCTTTCGCTTCAAGCCCCACAGGCAGCTCTTGGACCTGCCAGTAGCGAGAGACAGGGCCGTGCTAGAAACAGCTCGAGTCAGGCCAGGCGTTGACCCCAACCAGTGGCTCAGATAGGTGTGAAGACTCCGTGACAATGCTTGCTGCTGCTGCCCCTGCTCTTGCTTCAGGGAGCCTCCCTGCCACCTCTCTGCTGGCTGGACTCCTTGTATGCATTCCCCCTCCTTTCCACAGACCACAGCTGCAGGATGATGCAGTGAGGTGTGGGTTGTCTCAAGGTTTGGCCAAGTTGTTTCCAGCCTGAATTGTGACAGGGAAAATTCCTCTGTATGTCGACTTACTCCAGGCTTAATGGTCTGGCATGGGGTGTGCGGCAGACCAGGGGGCAGCTTCCATGACTTGTAACACTGCCAATGCTTTTGTGGGCTGCTTGGGTGCATCAGTACCGCCTGGGTGTTTCTGTGCTGGACTACGCTCTAAACCAGCCTGCCAAGGGCTGTTACAATCCAGTGACGGTGGAGGACATTACAAAACCAGCGCATTTCGCCGGCTCTTTTCGGCATGTCCCTTGGCAGAGTAGATGGAGCTGTGCATCTTTCACCAAAGAAAATTAAAGATTTCAAACCTGTGCAGCAGGACTTCCTAAATTCTGCTTTTCCACTTGACCTTTTTATGGGTTTTGAGTTGAAAGGTTTGGGATGTTTGTGGTTGCTCTGAAAGCAGTGGCTTGCGTTTATTTGTGTTCTGATTGTGTAGCTTTTAGAGTTAACTTATCCAGGTTTTTCTTTGCAAGCCTAAGGTCCGTGCTCAGGTGGTTTTGAAGAATAAAATGCGCTTGATACTACTCTCATATTGACTTCAGGATGTGGCATTTACAAAAAACATGAGATGCTATGAGACTTGGCAGTAAATTGATGAAAGGTGGGATAACTTCCCTTCACAATTCTGCCTAAAGTGAGCTCGTGGAAATTCTCAGTTACCTCTAAAAGGTCACTAGGTTGCAGTAGGAACTGTTGGCTTGAGGTAATATTATGGTTTGTTCATACTTTGTTCTTTTGGAAATTTCAGCATTGCAGAAGGAAATTAATGTTTTCTTATCTGAAATTAAAAAAACAACACCCAACAAACCAATATTTTGAAAAATATTCTTAAAATGAGAATTTTGACATTCTGGTTTTTTGGGGGAGAGCATTGAAATGTTACGTTTCAGTAATGGTGTGAAACTTTTTTTTTAATTGTTTAAGGTACTAAATAGAACTAGAGGCATATGTCTACTCTTGTGAATAAAGAGATAGAGGACAAAACAATTGACATAGAAATGTCAATGTAATTTTAGTTTAAAAAGTCTATATGCCTCTACATGTCTCCATGAAATGCTGAGCTGATGACAATTTATTTTTTTTTGTGGATATTTGTTTGGGTTTTTTTTCCTTTTCCAGTAAAGTATTCATTTGAAGTATTTTTATCTCTCTCTCTCTCTCCTGCCCCCTCCCCCTTTTTTTGGGTTGTTTTTTTTTTAATCTGCCATATGCTGCATGTCATCTTACAAGATCACTGGGGATAGATGATATCTAAATATACTTTTTCTCAGTTTTAGCACAATGTGGCTCTGATCCTGACTGGGAGTTGAATGTTCCTCAGGATAAAAATGCTAGGGAATATGATGCCATTTGTTGAAAAGGACCCTTTTATGAGTATGGGAGGTGCTTTCATCCTTCAGCAGAATCAGCATTTCTCTAAAATATCTCAATATTTCAGCTGAATAAAGTATCAGCCAAAATCGTGGCATGTTAAGCAATATGGATATGAAACAAGAGTTTCTGCTTTTTAATCAGATTTCATATATATGGTACATTCTCATGTTAGGAAGAAATTCTTCCCTGTGAGGGTGGTGAGGCACTGGAACAGGCTGCCCAGAGAAGCTGTGGCTACCCCCTCCCTGGTAGTGTTCAAGGCCAGGCTGGATGGGGCTTTGGGCAGCCTGGTCTAGTGTAGGGTGTCCCTGCCCATGGCAGGGGGGTTGGAACTAGATGGTCTTTGAAGTCCCTTCCAACCCAAACCATTCTGTGTTCTGCTATGAGTTATATATCCCTGAATAAGGATTTTAGGACCGACAGATAGCTATTTGCACTGCATTTAAAAATGTAAATTTGAAAGAAGGAAAAGAAAACTTAAATATAATAATGCCCTTCAAACTTTCTTTTCATACCAATAAAAGCACTTTCATTACATATGGTCTCTAAGTATCTCTGCCATGCTTTAACACTGGCATGTTGAAGGAGTCATGTTCATGGGAAGTGTCTGATTTGGTGGAGGCTGCCCCATGTGTTCGCGCTGTGCTGTGTTTTCATCTTGAGTAGGACCCTTGTCCACCGTGAGTCCCTGAAAGCAGGTGAGAAGGATCCATAAACTGAGGCAGCACTCAGATTTGCTGCGTAGAATCGGAGCAGAGCACGTACACTGTCTTGGTACTTCCTGGGTAGATAAGAGTAAGCAGAATGTTTGACTGAGCTCTGTTCTCTCCTGGTCTGGAAAACCCAAGATTTTTCAATACTATCTGTTCTTCTGTTATTAATAATTATAATGGGGTCTAGAAATCCAAAAGCAATTATCCACAGTCTTCAGTGTAATGAGTAGGAATTCTTCGGCAGGACTAGACCACACTAGCTTGGATACTAGAAGCTGTACAGCACAGAAAGGAGGAGCTGATAGCAGCACATAGTGGCTTCATAGCGCTGTGCCTGGGCTGCTTCCTGAGCTAGCTCAGTTTTTTTTATATGCTACAGTTCATGCAATCTAGACGTAACTTTGTATTGCCTAAGGCATTATACGTATCAAAAAGTTCAAAACAGGAAAGGGAAAGAAAGTTTATGAAGTAAGAAGACCTGGCTTGGGCTTACTGACAAGGTCCTGAGCAGGCTGAGGTCTTGTACGTCTCCATCAGGGTCCTACCTGCTGGATGATACAGCCCCTTTGTGGCTTGCTCCCAATCATTCAGTAGGTTAAGGGCATGGAGGTAAATAAAGCAGTGTAGAAAACTATAAGCCTCTTGACAGAGTGGGTTGGATAGTACTTTGGGGAATGGCAGGAAAGTTTCCTTTGTCCTCTTGTTTGTTGGGGTATGCTGCAAATTGCAGACTATGGGAAGGAGAGCATACTCTGTGAGATCCCAAATGCAGCCAAAAGTGGTTTTAAGTCTAAACTACAGTTATTGCAGCAGGATAGTGGGAAGTGCAGTATATACCTAGCCTTAAGGCTAATTTTGTAATATGGCTATGTACACAGAAGCACTTTATATCTGGCAATTGTGTGCTGCCTGAGAATGCACAGTAACTTTTCTTTAGTGGGCCTAATAAGAGATGGAGTAATAAGAAATAGAAACATACTTACATTTAGTAGAGGAGCATGATTTTCCCCCTTCTTTACCATTTCGCCTTTTTACTTCCTTTGCTACTGAATGTGAACTGTTTTGGGTTTGTAGGTGTTCATTTCATTACGTCACAGTTTCCTGGCTTTTCTCTGCAGCAGAGGAATCTAAAATTGTAGTGGGTTTTTGTTTTAAATATTAGTAATGAATAAATAAAAATTGTTTCTTTTAAAGTACATGTTATTTCCATGTAGAATTCTGGGCTTAGTATTTATGTAAAAGTAAATAACTTCCAACTTGGGAATGTTATTGTTCATGTTACTACAACTTACTGGAAGAAATAAGATCAGATTTACTGACTCATTTTAAGGATATTTTCATTCTTTTTTCTAAGTTGAGCAACTGTTGTGGTTTTTTTTGTTGTTGTTGTTGCTTGTCTTCTATTACTGCTCACATCTTAACTTGGCAGCTAATTCTGTGTCCCTTACATACCATGCTGTTCTGCATCCGTTGCCTGTGGGTGGGTGTGTTTTTGCTAGCCATTTTTTCATGGCTCGTATTAAATCTTTTCCCATCGTTACATCTACCTTTTTCCATCTTCCCAATGAGATGCATTAGTGGGAATGCTCTTGTATAACTGAATTGGGATATATAAATTTGCTTTTTATATCTATCTGATACGAATTCTGTAGAACTGAATGCACTGCTGGACCTACCTGCATCGAGCTGGGGCTAGCTATGTTTACAGACCTGCAGAGTCCCAGATGTCCAGGAGGACTGCACAAGAAGGTAACAGCCTAATTTCCACTGGATTTTCTCTGGCTAGTTGTACAGAAGACAGCCAGATAGTAGTAGGAAAGGACAGTCTTTAGGGAGTAATATCTGTGGGCATATAAGTAGAATTTCGGTCTCTAAGTCTGGGTGTTGTCTTGTAAGGAAATCCGGGTCTTCATTAGTAAAATTTAAAAAAAAACCACAAAACTGGTTCATGGGCTGTTATGGGCACCCCACATCATATAATAGTGTTCCTATATTAAGCAAGCAGGGTTCTTGCCTCTGCTGTACCCATCTGAAGTCCTGCTTTCCTGGTGGTGAGGAACCTTCCAATCTGACAGAGATGTTGTCACAAGTTTAGCTGTACTTCATTCTTGTGCCAGTTACAATCATTGTAAATTTAAGTAGTTCTTGTATTTTTCAAGACTTACTGAATCAGTAAGAGGGATACTTACAGTCTGCTCAGAAATCAAATATACGGAGCTCTGCCTGGTGTCCTGTCACGTGAGCAGTTTTCTCTCCCCTCAACCATTTACTGGTGAGGCCTTTAGGCTTAATACTGAAGATTTTTGTCTCAGTGTCCTCGGTGAAATGTTGGCTTGTGTAGTAGTCTGGTCCTTGTATAATGCTTGTTTTGTCCCTGGTAGGAAGTTTCCTACCCACCTTAAAGTCTTAATTCCCACCTCCAGTGTCCTAAGCAGCACTGGCGCATTTTGTAGGGTACTCGTATTTTCTTCATCTAGAAAATCAGCTGCTATGTTGAGAAAGAACGTCATGTTGGTCTGATGTGTTTCTGGTGCTGGCAAACTGATGTTGTGTTTTATTCTGTTTTCCTTTAGCCTGTTTCTGTAATTATGCCTCCTTTTACAATGTGTTCCAATGCCATACGTTTCTACTGAGGTGATTTTTGTGAGCAATAGCTGCCTGGATGACTCGTTTTTGTTTGCTGCATCCTCTGCCTGTTTGGCAGAGTTACTGCCAAGTTACTGTGTTTGTTGAATGTTTTCAGATCATATACCACCCTATACATAATAGTTTTATTAAAGTCCTTACACCTAGCCCTGCAATTCCATTTGCCAGTTCTTTAAGTATCCACAGATGGCAATTCTTTAGTTTTTTCTAGTTTCAAGGGGATTAAGCTCTTCGAGTGTTGCTCCTGTTTTCATGTTCTCTGCCTCATAGGCACCTTGGATTTCCCAGGCTGTAAAATAAGAAATTGAATTCCATTTGGAGACTGTTGAAAGTTGCCTGTAGGACATGTCGCTGTCGGATGCTTTGCACAAGTGTTGTGGGATGCCTATGTGAAATTTTCATTTTATCTTTACTTTTAAACAATTACGTTGCCATGGAAAAGCCTAAAACTGTATCTTGATTTCTTTTTTCACCCCAGTGGAGTGTTTCTCCTGCTTCTCCTCTACACCTCTCTGTGTACTCGTTCATGCTGGCTAGGTGCGGCAGTAATTCCTCTTCCCAGTGCTCGCTTCATCATTCAGTCGTGTACCATCTGACAGGCAAACCTTCCGTGCACCTTGTCCCTTTGCCCAGGAGGAGGGTTGTGCTTGTGCTGCTGTTGTGCTGAACTCTGTCAATAAAAAGGAAGCAGTTTCTCTGCTACCTCTGAGGATTTTGCAAGGACAAAGAAGGCAGAAACACATGGCAGGGTAATGAAAAGTGGTATTTCCCAACAGATGATAGACCCCAAAAGATGCTCTCTGAATGTGTGTAGTAAAGCCAGGATGGATTAGATGTGAATGACTCACTTGGGTAAATGGAAATGGTTTTGTGCGGTTTCCAGTTCACGGTGTGTTGAAGTCCATTCAGAGTCATAAACAGCATTTCCCCAGCTAGTGAGGTGAGCAAAGCCGGCTTCTCTCTGGTTTCACTGGGGAACCATAGGGTGGGCAAGAACAGGCAACAAGATAAAGCCACCACAGAAAAAGTGTATTGGAGGAAGGCTTGTGACTTTGCGTAGTGGTTCTTTCACTGACTTCTTTTAAAGATACTTAAAATTGAAGCTAAGCAAGTGGTCACATAATCTGTTATTGAGTCTGTAAAGATGGAGGCAGAGGGGATTTCTAGAAGAACTTGGTACACCCTGATAGGGGACCAGTACAATGTGTTTCCCCTTTCTTCCAGTTGCTCTTTTCCTTTCCATCTGCCCTCCCCAGACCCTAGAGAGCAGATACAAATTCAAGCTGCTGTTTACAGAGGGATACTGGAGGGCTTTGAGCAAGTACAATTTTTGAAGCTCATGAAGCATCAGGTGTCTAGCAATGGTGTTTTCCTCTTCCTTTTTCCTTCTGAATTCCTCTGGGACCTAGGACTGAATCTTAAAAACTTCACAATTTTAGAATTTAGAATTTTAAAATGTAGAGTTTTCGAATCTGTAGAAGTGAGGAGGCAAGGGCTGTCGTTCTGAACAGGAGAATTTATGCAGTGGGAATGATGCTATTGCTTAAACAACTGCCTACCCCTAGACCCTTCTGTTTGGGTTGCTGTTGGAGAGGCTTATTTGACTCTAATGTTTTTTGTTGCCAAGCCAACTTCTTTTAGCCTTTTACAGAGCAGCAAAGGAAAGCCTTGCTCACATTTTGAGAAGTATTTGAAACCTACCGTTCCCTCAAGCTTTAGCTTCCTGTGCTGTGTGGTAGAGTGTCTGATAATGAAAGATGAAAGCTTTCTATTTTTGTCTTGTGAATGTAGCTCATGTTTCATGGGCCAGATTGGTTGATTTTTGTGTGTTCCTTTTCAGTGCCACCTTTATCTTGGGGAAGGAGGGAATAGCAACTTCACTGAGATGCTAAATTTAGAGCAGTTAAAAAAAGTGGGGATGTGTATTCAGGGTCTTTCCAGCTTTTCAGACTCAAGGTACCTTAAGAGACTGGTATGTGACCAAGCATGTCACGTTGGAAGGACGGTGCCTAGGCACCAGAAACCCCCTTACCCTTCACCCCAGTGAATTATCACAAGAGGCAAATCTGTGCACCCTGTGTCACATAAAGACAATCTTTCTCTCTGTCATTTAAAGTATATGCTGCAGAGATAGCCATTGGTGGTGTGTTCTAATCTAAAGGCTTCAAATATATATTTAAAAAAATTATGATTGATTCTACATGTGTTTTAATTTTGTGTGCCTAGTACACTAAAAAGTTTGATTTTTATTTTTTTTTTATTTACATAAAAGTATTCTCAAAGATGAGGGACAGCAGATTTGTAGGTTTTTCCAAGCTATGCAGAGTATAGAGATGATGTTAAATGGAAAGGGGAGAGTCCAAAAAGAGCACCTGGAGGAGAGGCCATAATGTTCTGTGCCTTGGGTGTCATGTGTGCTCTGCCTTAGATTTATTGGGGAAACTTACTTATCTGAACTGCAGTTATCCAAGTGCTTTTACTGTATCAGTAGAAAAGCAAAATATGATTTGCATTTTCTTTCTCTAAGACCTATAGCCTAGCTGTGGAATTAATATTTCTTCATTATATTTGTGCGTATTGGATTGTTCTCCTACCTCACTTTGCTCTCAGATGTTGATATTTCCACATTCTTTTTTAGGATGATGGGTATCTTCATTAAAAACATGTCTGCACAAGTATTGCAAAATGAAATACTGTGTCTATTCACAGTATGTTCCTGCTGTAGGAACTTTTCTGCAGAAACAGAAGCCTGCATACTTGTGTGTCCAGTCTGAAGTGCTCCAGAGCAGATGCCACCCATGTTCTGCAAGAGGCTATAATCCAGGATGCAGTTCTGTCAGCAAGCCCCGGCCAAGAAGTTGTATAGCTCAGCCTTCCCTCTCTCTCTCCCTCAGCTGTTCACTGCTATCCCTTCCCAACCTGTCAGCGTAACTCCTCAGCAAGTGTGATCCGTGGGAGAAAATAGCTGCCTAGGCTGTTCTGGCAGAACTTGGGGTTAGGCGAATGCTACTGGATTTCACCTCTTTGAACACTGATACACGTGGATGGCATTCTACACTGAGGACAGCTAAGATCCTCTGCAAAATAGCGCTGGTTTTATTACAAAATAGTTAGGTTTGTTAACACTTACAGTAGGTGCTGCTTTTTGTGATGGTACACCCAAACGCCAGCTTCAGAGTCAGAATGGGTAAGATGTTCTGTCCGACGCTGCCCTGTTCATGATGAAGTGCCAAGCATTGTTAGCGTATTTACAGTAGCCCCTACTTTTTGTGGTGGCATTATCCAAATTGCCATCTTGTGGAGCCTTATTTTTTAAAAAAAAAATATCTCTTTGGCACTGCTGACATGTGGCAGCAGCTTCCAGGTAAATCTTCTGGGTTGTAGGCATGTGTGAGAAGAGTTCAGCTTGCGTATGCTTCCATCCAGCGTTAGTAGCTCCTCATCAGGCCCTGCGTGTGTAGTACAGAAAGAAGCGCTCAGCTGCTTGGGCAGCCTTTCCTGCTGAGAGAGGTGGTGGCCTGTGGAGAAGCATCTGGGAAGCTTTATTTAGCTTCCTAAGTGTACCTTATTGTCTGGAAAGCAAGATCTGTGCTAGGGCACACGCAGTTGTCAGAGCCTACCTTGCTTTCAATAAGTGAGAAAATCCACAGTGATTTTTTTTTTTTGACTTTTTTCTACGACAAACTCCCAGACTAGGCAGATGAGAAAAGAGCACAAATGATGAACAGTGATGCCTTGTATGAGAGCTAACTTCCATGTTTGTTCTACAGTATGATCTCAGTCCTTGTTTTTACCTGGTTGTGAAAATACAAGGATTCTTACGTTTTGCTATTTCATACTTGTAAGATATCATAAAGGGCATCTACCAGGGTATCCTTTTGATCCTGCTTGTTATGATTCAAAGTACTGTATTCAGAAGACACGTAAAAGTACATTTTAATCCAAAACAAAATGACAAAGAGGAATCTATCTTAGAGAGCTGCATTTGGAGTATACTTCAAGTAAGTCGCTGCTTTGTTCTCCAAGCGCTTTGAGACAGAACAGGCTGTTGCTGCTACACAAGACCTTTGTACACTCCTTCCCTGCCTCTCCCCAGCAGTTTAGGAAGCTCGTGAACCCTGGTATGATAAACACTTGAACTGGGATCTTGGTAAGCAAAACGGGTTACATGTAAGTCATTGATGGGAGCTGGAGAGGAGCATCAAGTGCGCGCTGTGGCTTGTGTGGAGGGTACATGTAAAGGAGGCCCTGTGCCCTGCTCTGGAGGGACCTTGTCCATGGGTGCCTGTGTGTGCACAGGTGCACACAGATGCACACACGTTCACGAGTAATTGTCTCCATGAACGGAGTTGCAGAATGCTGACTATATGTCTGGCTAAACAGTTCTGGTTAAGATATTGCAGGTGGATCATTCACAAAAATAATGGGTTGTTTTCAGGGTTGGTTATGTCTGCCCTGCTTGTTTAGCATCAGATAAGGAGTTGTTTTGCAGTGCATTGCAGGCTGGTTTTGTTCAGCTTCTTACCTGCAGCTGTTACTTTTCCACATATGCAATTTTTTTTCAACATTGCTAGAACTAAATGTTTTTCCTCTTAAATGAAATATGTCCACAATTAAAAAAAAAATAAAAAATTCCTCGGTGATCCAGGTTGCTGGTGGCTGTGGTGTTGCTGGAGAATGGCCAGTGGGGCTTGCTGACTGAAGATAAGAATTGGGCAGCAGCAGTGTTTGAGTCTAGGAATGGGAATCCTGGTGGTACATGGCTCCATGCAGCTAGAAGCGCATTGTGAGCAGAGTCTGAGCTCCATAAAACAGCTAGTGACATGTCTTTATCTGAAAGATGGTTTTGGTTTACAGTCCACAGCCACGCTCAGTGAGTTACAGAGCCAAACTTCAATTAATGTTTGCGTTTTGTTTGGTAGGTGGCTCTTTTTTAACATAGCTCAGAATAATTTGTGCTCTTCCCTTTTTCCTGTCTTCCTTCACTCTTACAGTATGTGGTGCAGCTATTTCTGTGCAGTCTTACTGTTTTCTGCCAGCTTTTTTCTTGTTCCCCTGCTTGCTGCTTGGGGCCATAAGGAAGGGTATTCAGCTCCTCTACCTGTATGCTGTGCCACTAACTGAAGCTGCCTCCTCAGAGTGGAGCAAGAAGGGGGGATGCTGGTATCAATAATCACAGAATCACAGAATCACAAGGGTTGGAAGGGACCTCGAAAGATCATCTAGTCCAACCCCCCCTGCCAAGGCAGGGCCACCTAGAGCACATCACTCAGGAACACGTCCAGTCGGGTTTTGAATGTCTCCAGAGAAGGAGACTCCACAACCTCTCTGGGCAGCCTGTCCCAGTGCTCTGTCACCCTCACGGTGAAAAAGTTTTTCCTTACATTAACCTGGAACCTCCTGTGCTCCAGCTTGCACCCGTTGCCCCTTGTCCTATCGCTTAATGACACCAAGAAGAGCCTGGCTCCATCTTCCTGACACTCACCCTTAAGACATTTATAAACATTGATGAGGTCACCCCTCAGCCTCCTCTTCTCCAAGCCAAAGAGACCCAGCTCCCTCAGCCTTCCCTCATAAGGGAGATGTTCCACTCCCTTGATCATCTTAGTGGCTCTGCACTGGACTCTCTCTAGCAGTCAGTACGGTCCCATGTTGCATCAGTGGGACATTTCCATTGATAAAAGGGGTTTCACAGAGTGGGGAAGAGCCCTGTCAGTCAGGTTTAGAAGCAAAAGAGCTGTGTAAATTTACAGGTGAGCTCTTAGCAGTCAATACCTGTTTGTTAATGATTCCATCTTTATGACAAATTAGATTTGTGGAGAGACAAATTACTATAGGAATGAATAAGGAATTATTGTAAGTGGAAACACCCACAATCATTAATGAATTTTCAGTATAACATGTCTTATTAAAGAAAGCATCCTCTTTTTTTAATTTTTTGTTCTTAAGAATCAATAACAATAAGCAGCAGTACTTCTACTATTGGATAAAGAGTCTAAACAAAGGCAAATCCCGTGTCCAGCAGCAAATTACTGCTTTTTTTTTTTTTATTTTGGGAGGGTTGTTTGTTTGGGGTTTTTTAGCAACACCCCTGATGCTGTTTGGTATTGCAAATCGCTGTTGTTGTTTAAATATTCTCCCATAGAACTGAGGGGGAAATAGTGTCAGTTCAGCAAAAATGCATGCATGAAAAAATTGAAATGTGTATGTAATAGAAGACCATTGGAAGCACATCCACGTGGAGTGATGGTGCTGCCTGGAATACTGGTGCTTTCTGTAGGAAGGAGGTTTTATTGCTGCTCTGTGAGGAGTGAGGTTTTCTAAGAATCGTCAAGTTTTTGAGATAAGTTTTGGATACCGTAATACACAGTGACAAAAAGCAAAGAGCTGAAGCATTCTGATGATAACATTTTATAGCGTATAGAGGCACTTTATTTAATATTCTTGCTTAGCACATGTAATTATTGCTGATGAAAGTTGGGAAGTTAATACTTACATGACCCAAGGCAAACAACTTTGAAACAAGCCCATTCCTGAAGTTTTCCGTTTTAGCAGATGCCTGGTTTCAGACAGAACTTTGAATACACATGACTCATGGCCACCAACTAGAAGTGTTTTATTGTTCCTAAGGGTACAAAACAATTTCTTTTATATTTTGGGGAGTGAGTCATGGCTGAAAAGCACGCCAGTAGTGCTGCTAAAGGTAAATTGGATACAGTGATTCTGTGGGCAACATCTGGAGTTCAGGCACCGTTAGTTGTTTATGGGGATGGACTCTGGTTTGCTCTTGTGGATTTACTCATAAAAGATGATCAAGTGGTTCATAAGGTTTATTTTGCTGGAGTCTTTGACCTCTTCTGGAGTCACTGGTGACAATTGTGAGCTTCCACAGTTCGGTACTTGGTACAGATAGATAAGGCTGTTGGTGGTTATGATTTAATGAGTCATGGGATTGTGCAATGCACTGATAAAGCCTGGCCTGATTCAGCATGCTCTCCCATTGCGCACGTACCAGGATTTGCAAAACATGCAGACCACTTTTGCCTCCACAGTGCTCTGTCATATTGTCTTATGGGGTGAGCGGGACGTCCAGCATCTCCAGCAGGCTAGCTCAGGATCCATGCCGTCAGTTAGCGTCTGTGTGCTTTCTGACTTCTCGTTGCGTTTAAGGTAAAATGAAAGTGCATTGTCTTCACTGAGAGCTAACCTGAGAACAGCTCAGCCTCATGAAACTACGGATGTTTTTTAACAATGAAAAAGCCTATTTCCCTGTCAGGAAGGAAGGAGGATGGCTGCGCTTGCTCTAGTGCGGTAGATGTGGATGTGGGAGGGAAGCGTTGTTCTCACCTGCTCTTCCAGGTGAAACACTGCTGCCTGTGCGTGGTTGGCAGAGGCAGTCATTGATTTGACCTGCCTTGTCCTCTTGCAGGCCTGAAGTTGTTTCTTCCTGTGTTGGAGTGAGAATTATACTCAGGGTTAGGTATCCTGCTGCACACGTGCAACTGCCTTTCTGTGCTACCCTCAAGACCGGGGGTGAGTAGGGCATTTCAGCTTCCCAAGCTGCCGCGCATGGGGTTTCTCTGGCTTTGGTGGCACCTAGATGTAAAGGTGCACAGCCAATTCCAAGTCAGGGGTGGAAGAGTGTAGCTGATAGCTGGTGTGTCTTCCTAATTTCTTCTTCAGAGGGGCACCTCCCCTATGCTCAGGGCAGCAGGCATCAAACAAGCAAGAGGATGGAAGTTACCTGGCCGTTGGAGTGCAAGTATTTCACCGTTCCTGGGGCAGGAGGGAAATGACTAAGGTCCCTGGTATCTCCTTCCTCAGAAGCATGGATTTGATACTGTGAAGGGTGTGGACTGCAGCTGACTTCCCCAGTGACTCTGCTTGTCTGCTGACATTGTTGTAGATGGAAGATAAATTACTCATCATTGCAGTCTGACAGTTGCCTGGAGAGCAGAGTAGGATTAATTCCTCAAGTTCTTCCTTAACTATTTCATTTACCTGGGTGGATGTTCACTGCTGAATTTCTGACTCCTTTACAGTGATGAATAGCAATACAATTATCTGTCATGTTCTTTTCATGTACGCTTGGTACCCTAGCTAATACAGCTAGTATATTGTTACTTATATCTCTTTGGAAAAACATCTGGATTGTTACAATAAGCTGGTAATGTAGTCTTACTGTATTTGGAAGAGACTGTTGCCTTGGTGTATGGCTTATCTCATTAACCAGCCATGAAAACCTTGCAGTTTTCCATCTTTGCTCTTCATCGGGTGTATTACCATTCCTATGATGAATGTACAGTTTGTTCAGGGCAGTAGGGAGTAGCGTATTTGTGTATTTCTGGTGTATTTACACAAGGCTGCCCTCTGATGATTGCAGACTCTGGAGCTGGGTCTTTTAATGCATGTATTGACGTACAGCTGCTCTATAATTAAGTAAGAAAATGCCCTATTCATTCGACAGGGAGGTTTGCTTACACTGTATTGTGCCATTCAGTTACCTATTGAGGTGTTACCCCGTTAATGTGCTGTAATAACAACGGGCTGTTGGAAAAGCAGGTAGCAAAACAATAGCCTGAAATAAGATACTTTCTGGAGGCGTCTCAAGGGTGGTTAATAGACAGTTCCTGAGCTTTTTGCTGATAAAAGTGCTCTGAGCTCCAGCCAGGTTACAAAACACGTTTTGCCTGGCAGTAGTGTGGATCAGTGAGCCAAAGGGTTATGAACAGGTAAAAAAATCCTTTCTGACAGAGTTCAGGCCCTGGTTTTAGGAAAGCTGTTAAGGGCATGAAGGAGCTAGGCTTTCTTCTGGGTTTCCAGCACAGGAGTTTCATGATCACTTAGGTAAGTGGGGTTTGCAGTATGTATTTATTGTTTCACACCCATATTCCTCAAGCTGTTTTTTCTACTGATAAGATTCAATATTGATTGGAAAAGGCTGCTTAGGCACTCGATTTAGTATGTCTACAGCATTCCAGAAGGAAAAAAACTGGATTACAAGGTCCTGGGAGAGGGGCCGAGGAGCTGTGGAGGACCGGGAGCAGGCCAGAACGCAGCGATAAGCTCAAGAGCTCGGAGGGCTGCGCTGGCAAGGGCTGGAGTGCGACCCAAACGTGCAGACTCCAAACACTGATGATGTGGCCGCTTCTGCTATTTTTATTAAAATCCTAAGTGTTGCTTTGGAAGTGTATAAAAAAGAGACCTTGGAGTATCTTGAGTAGTTTTAGGTTGCAATTTATTAGAGTTTTTCTGAAGAGGAGAGTCAGGGGTTTTTTTGGGAGTCTGGTTTATTTGGGATCTTGAAAGGGAAAATTCTTTTCTAAAATGAAACTTTACTACTGCGTACCATTCTGGGACAGATGCTTTATGTTGTCATGTTGCTCGCATTGGAAAACAAACATAAATATAGCTATGGCAGTGTTCTAACCTAAGCTACTCTGTTACATACTGTTTAAGATTTTATGCAGCCAAGTGTGTTATCTTTCACTGAAAGAACATTTGCTACGATTTTATTTTAGTAATCTGCAAGGGATTGCTAAGTGTACATGACAAATGAATTGCTACCTCTGCAGTATCGTGAAGAATATCGTAAGAAAATCTTGATAGTGTTTTCAGCTCCTTTAGTACCAAAGAAGTCCTGTGGAAAAATATTCACGGGCCCTTTTTGGGTATTTTCTTCCTTCACTGTATATGTGTATGCATGTATGTCTATGAGGAAAAAAATAACCCAACTGAAAAAATATGGTGATTTTATTTTCCTGTATTTAATTGCTAATTACTTTAGAAGTGAGAGGACTAGCAGCTCTTATTTTCCATGTTTTTCCCTTTCTATTTCACTATACTTCTCTTGGTATTAGGTAGAGGGTTTTTCCTCTTTTACACTCAGTAGGCAAAATGTCGTCTTCCGTGGTGCTGTGGAGGTTACGGTGTAGGTGACCTCTGCCTTTTACTTTGCACACAAAACAAACTTTGAATGAGCATAGTCGAGCATGTTTTTTTTTCTGATTATGTTTTTTTTAAAAAAAAAAAACAAAACACCATGAACTTTTTAGAAAACTGCCTTAACTATGAATGTACTTGTCTTGGCTGATGTAGTAGCTAAATAGAAACTGAATGGGCTATTTGGAAACCACTTGTGTATCTGTAGGTAGCAGGAGTGCCAGAATGGCAGCCAACTTGACCCAAATGACATGCTTTGTGGATGTCAGGACATACGAACAAAGCATGCTGCCAGGTTAACTTTGCCAAACTGGGAGCTGATTTTACAATCAGCTTATTTCTTTGCTTCAGTCTTCCTGAGTTTGCCTTTTAATTCTGTGAATTAGCATCAATACACGTGGGAGGACATTTTCTTTGGATCCTGTGCTAAATTATTCTGAACCTTGTAGAAGCCCTGACAGTGAGTGGAGTTGAACGTCTGTCTCCTCATCTATCCTGTTAATGGGCTTTTTCACTGTGTATTTTTACACCTATTTGAAGAAGTGGTATTAGTCTTCCAATTACTGTTCAAATTCTTTGATTGTGCCAATGAGCAGTTATGCAACATGTCTGCGTTGCTTCCTTTTTCCCAAGACAGGACAAGTATTCATTTCTATGTGGAAGTTAACTCTTGAACTGCAATGTGGAGCTCAGGCTATGGATACTCTGAACAGGTCCCTGATAAATGAGGGTGAGAGGCAGCTAGCTATTAAAGAATGGGTGTTGTGTTGCTAGCAGTGTCAGGAGAGCAGAATTTCAGCCTGTTGTTTAGTGCAAATCCATGTAGCATTTTCATCTTTCATCCATTGTAGGAAGTGATGTTTTGGTGTTTTTTTGTGTGGTGTGGTTTTTTTTATTTTTTTAAAATTTATTTACTTAATGAGTCCAAATGGCACTGATTGTTCTAGTGTAGTGGTTAAACAAATACACGAACCCTTGTGTGTGGGGTTGTTATCGTTCTACTTGGTGCACCAGTGATCTCCTGTACCAGCTTCCAGCGTCTGTTTCTCCTTCAGGGACCTCCACCATGCTTGTGCTGCTGCCCTTTGAACGAGGAGCAGCTTTCCCAGGTTTATCAGCAGAGACATCTCCAAATGAGGCACCTGTGTCTGGTAGGATGGTAGGGGGTGAACTGCCAGGTCGTAATTACTGGAGTGGAGGGCTGGCAGGGCTTGGGCTATATGCCTAAATCACACAATGACTCAAGCTCATCCAGCTGTGGTGCATCATTGGCTTGTTTAGATGCTTAATTGCATTGCACTCCCTCTTCTGCTCTTTCCTACAATAATACTACAATAATAATACCCATTTTTCTAAAGAAAAGTTAGGCTGGGGTTTTCTTATCTCTGAGCACTTGTCCTGTTGACAGAAAGCAAAAGAGTGGCAAGTAAAATCATGGAACTTGTCCAGCTCTGAGGGAAGGCCCTCCTTCCAATATGAGATGACCAACAAGCTCTCTAGCTGATCCAGCTGTGCCAATTTTGGTAAGTTTCCATTTCTTTTTGCCACCTGCCTCTTTGGCAGAGGTTACCGCTCCCCTGGCCAGGTCGGTGGCACAGATGTAGGCACGCACGCACGCCTGCATTGGGTGCTGGAGAACTGATTCGATGTGCGTGCACATGTGTTAACTCCCTGCCTGGATGAACGACCCAAGCAGCTGTGCGGCATCGCCAGTGCCCTTCAGAGTGGTGGAGCTGAGGGAGGGGATATCAGCCTCGGGGATAGCCCTGTGGTTAGGCTGGATCAGCTGTAGTACTCAGCTGCATTCTAAGACTGCGTGTTGGCACGTGCATGGAGGCTTTGCGCTTCTAATTGATTTCCCTCACTTGGTTTCTGGCTTTGTGTGTGGCCTAGAACATGGAGTGCCAAGGTTGATGCAGTGCTCCTCATGCTGCAAGCAGTTTTATGCTTTATTACAGGGTATGAATGCATTTCCCTTTTTTTAATTAGGAGACTCTTAATCTTGGGTTGAGTGATTTAGATTTCCTGGTGCTTATCAGGGGTTTAGTGGATGTAGTTGGATCTTGGAAGAGACCAGTTCATTCACGTAAACAAGTAAGAAAGAGGAGGTGGATCCAGCTTCTAGTGCTGGTCATCATCTTCAGATATTTCCACGTGACTCCGTGGTGAGAAAAAAGGCACCATGTATTTGTGTGACTGTTCTAAAGCTTGCTGGTTTTTTGTTCAGTATCCCAAATTTTGTGTAGCTATTGCGCCCCTGCCCAGTGTCCTTTACTTGTTAACTAGGGTAAGGCAGATATAATTGTTCAACTCCAGTCTTTTTTTTCCCCTTTTTTGTCTTAGTGTTATAGATTTGCTGAGTGTATTTTGATCAAAAAAATTAACCTTGAAGCTATGAGATGTTCACCAGTTCTGTGGACTGGTGAGATAACATTAACTGTTGTTTCTATTTTTTATTTTTTTAGTTTTTTTTAAAAGACGTTAGCTTTTAAGTCTTACACAGTCCTTCATAGTTTTCAGAGACCCTAATTTTTTTGTAGTTCCAAAATACTCCTTTCTTCTCTAGGAATTAGCAAATTAAACACAAAAAAACCAGTGTGGTTTTGTTGTTTCCTTAAAGTTGTCAGTTACCTTGTATTTGTAGCCTCTCTGAATTTATTACAATGAAAAAGAAAATAATGCTTGCATTAATTTTGTAATGGAGCATTAAGTTAGGCATATAAATCACAGGAGTACATGCTTCGAAAGGAATAGTATTTAATAATCTGGACTAGAACAACACAGTCTGGTTGAAAGGAACTTTGGTTCTGCAGCTACCTATGCATTTGCTGCTGTACAGGGGTATGTTTGTTACATCAACAGAGTGGGCTTAGAGGATCAAAGCATGTTCTACTGTAAAAGTGACCTGGATAGAAATGTATTTATACAGTTTTATATTGTCGCTGTTTTTCATTATTTACACACACGCTTATTTCTGGCTGAGAGGTGCTTTTGTCTTGTTTGTTGGTTTCAGAAGCTTCCTGGCTTTTCCATAAGAATTATTTAGTGTCCCAGATCTGCCAATTATGAGCTGCTCAAGCTACTGGCACAGGAGCAGAGGGGTGAACCTCCAGGCAGAAACCTGGTGCAAATAACACTGAAGCAGCTGCAGACAAAAGGGCAGGCTGTGCATTTGATAACAAGAACTGAGTGCACTGGGATTGAAATGTAGGCATATGAAAGATGACAAATTCAGCCCAGGGTTAACTTGCCTTTGGGAGAGAGCTCAGTCCCTAGTAAGTGTCAGGTGTTCACAGCTTTTAAATCAGGACAGCTTGACTTGGTATAGATTAACCCTTTTGTGAACCCCATCCTTGGTGCCTGCAGCCCATATACATTTGGGTTTCTCTGGTCAAGTTATCTGTTTACACTTGGAGGGGAAAAAAAAAACAACAAAAGACTGAGTGAAATGTTGGAGGTATAGTGCATTTCTCCTGGATTTCCAGGCCTGCATTGGTCCAGATGAAACCATAGCTCTGAAGAGGTTGCTGGACATCTGGCCACATCTACTCTAGCTATACATGAACTCAATAGCCAGAGTCAAACATGGCTTGTATGAGTTGCGTATCAAGAAGCGTAGCGTGTCTCAAGCAGGTTGGCTTACTGAGCGTGAGCAGCCGAGTTGCCATCTGTAGGCAGCAGGATAGCCCAGGCTTTCCAGAAGCATTCGACTTGCCGTGTCTAAGTGCAGTCTGTCTTGTTCCTACACAGAACAAATCTTCCAGAGCCACAATTGAAGAGTTTGGTCAGCCTCAGCCCAATTCTTCTTCTTCCAAGTTCTTGTTCTTCAGTATTTGCACAGTGCCAACAAGTAGCAACTTCAGACAATATAAATAAAAATCAGTGTCCTTACCCATAAAGGTTTGTCTGGAATGTTGTACTCTTTGGACTGGTAATGCAGCCAGAAGGAAGCAAAAAAGTGGGAAGACTGGAAATTGAGTGAAGAGGAAAAAGTCATGTGTTAGTACTCAAAAATGGATTACTTTGACATTTGTCACTTCTGTAGTGGTTTTGCTTTGCATTAAAATCTTTTTCCAGTTTGATTGCAGGGAAGCATCCTCCCCAGGAACGTTACCTGGATTATGCGAGTGGAGGCTTGGCGCTGTCTGTTTGCGTCTTACGTCTCCATTTGGTGACCTCACTTTTTCAAGGTTGCTAAGCCTGTTCATTTGTGGTGGCCCCACCAGGCTGATGCAGCTCTGGGCCCGTGCAGGGCTCCTGGAAGCCTGTGGTCTACAGGCTTTGACCCCTTTGGAGGAAGTATTATTGAGCAGCAGTGTTTCCAAGCAGCTGTGATTCATTCAGCGTGTGTTTGTAGTGACATGATCGTTACAACCCGGGTCAGATCATAAACTCTGAACCTTGAGGCGGAGGGGTAGGTTGTGTTTCCCTAGCTAATGTACTGGGATTCAGAAACTTCATAGAATTGATTGATTTGTACCATGAGTGGGTCAATGATGTACTTTGAAAGCTCTTAGGGATTTTTATGTGGCTCCAGGAAAAGTGAAACTGCTCCCCCGCCCCCGGCATATTTTAAAGCAAAATTCTTAATGCTTTTTATTAGCAACCACAACAGGTGCTCAACTTCTGAAACTGCTCTGAGGCATCAGAGTGAGGAGTTGAAGTTAGAAGCCGCATGCCGATATTGGTGGATAAAGTGCTGTGGTCTTTGTCATGTAAAAAGTGGGTGTAAAGATATATTAGTTTAAAACCCTGCTATTTGGCATCTTTTCTTGAAAGGGTTGTACCTCCTTGCTTCGGTCATCTGCATTTTGAAATGAGGGCCTTAATCACATGTCTGTGTATGGTAATAGCTTTTAGGGTGGGGGTGACCTCATTAAAAATGCTCTTTATGATCATGATAATGTGATTGAAGTGAAAAGCCACGTTTTATTTTTTTTCTTTTAAATGCATTGGGTAGTGAGCGCCCTTGCTTTTTTAGCTTGAGCGAGGTAATGTCTCGTGGAGCTGCTTTACTCAGCCTGGAATGGATGTCAGTAGATCGTCCCAATGTTTCCATCTCCGTTGACATTTACTTTAGGAGAAATCATTTGGTTTTGGTTTTGCAGTAAAAAACCCAAAATCATTCACCAACATTAAGAATCGCCCCAACTTCAAAAAA
>VWZZ01000077.1:41909-65720 GCA_013399095.1 Psophia crepitans
AAAAAAAAGGAAATCACAACAGTACTTCTTTGAGATGGTTCAAGATGATTTTAGCATGGGTTTTGTCTCACGTTGGGTTTGAAGCCTCAATGATAACATGTTGGGGTTAAAGTTGTGTTTAAGGGTCTCCCTGTAGCAGGCTGAAGGCCTTTGGGGTTTTTAGGAGCTGTCTACCTTAAGAACGTAATAAAGACACAAATAGTGTGTGTAAACACCCTGTGTCAGAGTCAAAAAGGTAAAGCATCAGAAAGAGACAACATGAAAAATTTTGTCTGTCTGTAATGTGTTGGATTTCAGCTCGCAGGACGCTGATCCGACAGCTCCTGAGGTGGGGGAGTTGTGCGGCCAGCTCCCAGGGGCTGCTGCAGCTGCTCAGCCGGGCCAGTGCTGCTGCTCCTCATGCTGCTCCACGTGCCCCCGTGCCTCGCGTACCCCAGCAAAAACCTTCGGAGGGCAGCTTCGCTTGGTTGGCAGAAGAGCTTCAGCCGTTCCAGAACAAATGGGGGAAAGACTTGGCTAAGTGGAACCAAAGGCTTGGCTCGCTGGGGAACAGGGCAGAGGGTTGCCTGCAGATGGGCCATCTAAAAAGAGCAAAGGCTGTTCTCAGGTTTGTGGTCCTTTTTGGCAGGCTCTACCTCCTTAGCAAAAGCTAAAAGAATCTGTAAATTGAAGGGCTTGTAAGTCCTTATTCTAGATAAAATGATAAAGCCCGGAATGGTCTAGTTAGTTTTACACTTTTGTAGCTTGCACTGACAAGCAGAGTTGCTTGTTGAAGTTCGCAGTAGTGAAGTAACCTCTTAAAAGCTCACTTCTTTGAGACTCCTGTGCCCCAGTTTTGAAATAAACAGTGATTAAGCAGCACCAAGCATGTGGCTCAGCGCTTGCAAAACCAAAATTCACCCAGCAGCTTGTTCTGAGAAGCAATTTAACTTAGAAGACCTTTGCATCAGAATTGCGTGAAGGTGTTTTTTGAGGAAGCAGGCTGAATTTTTTTTCTGGTGTTTCAGAGACAGGAGTTGTTTACAAACTGTTGGCATCTTCTGCACAGTTAGGAGCGGACTCTTTCCTGAATGTTCGGTAGCAACTGTAACAGTTGTACTTTTAAGTTTGAAGAGAAGGATTTTTTGTTGCTTTTGCGTTCAGTGGATTGTAATTTCTGGTTTTGTAGCGTGGGTTCTGACTTTTTTTTATGTTTAGTTTCTAGTTGGCTGTTAGAAATTGATGTTCTTGTCAGATAAATAGGGATGTTTTGTTAGTACATGCATTTTGTCAGATAATATGTTACATAAGAAACTGTACAAGTAAAACACAGGCAATATTAGTGCAATACATTTAAATAGAAATCCTTACAAAATCAGAAAGCATTAAAATAGCTTTTGTATTGGAGAGGAGCATACTCATTTTTAATAATGAACAGCATTAAATAATTGACATAATATGACTTTCAAAAATCAGCACAAAAAATAATAGCCCTCTATCAACAGTTACTTGGTGTTTTTTGCCCAGTGCACGCGACTTGTACTACTTAGGCAGAGGAGACAGCGTGTGTATTGGGAGAGGGGTGAAACTGCAAGTACTTTTTTTTTCAGGACATTAGAGGCAATGTTTCTTTCCTGGAATGTGGCAATTCCAGAATTTCCGTCCAAGGGGAAGCCAGACACAGTCAGCTGTGCCACTGCCCAGAGCCGGCCTCGCCTCCAGGTTTCCTGCCCGCAGCTCTCCCTGTGTTTGATACAGAGTGGGAGCACAGGGAGGATGAGCGAGCTGGGATTTATCATCTGGGGCAAAATTTCTTTAGGAAGAAATCCATTCAGCATCATGCTCCCGCGTGACGGAGGAGCGGGGACATTGTTCACACCTCAGTTATTTAGCTGCCCTGGCTGCAAGAGTATAGTACCTGACAGAGGAGCTCTTGTGTGATTTCCCCAGGAGATGCTAGCTACTAATCGGGTGGGTGGGNTCAGCCGTCTTCAGCTCCCACTGCTTAAATAATCAAGTGTGAGAGCTATGGGAAAGGAGTTACATGTGGGGATGGCAATCAGTAGGGACAGGGAAGTGGTTTCTCTTCTTCCCATTTCTAGAAGGTGTTTTAAAGCTCTGAAAGAAAAGATTTCTTTAGCTGAGGGGAAATGTGATACATTAGAAATAAAGTAGCTGTAAAAGAGATCATCTTACAAAATGTAAAATACTATAACAAAAAACTCAAGTTTGAGGGTTGGAATGTAGTGATGGCTTTTTAAGGATTTTATATGACCAAGCGGCTGGTTCCAGCACTTAAACACCATTCCTTTCGAGAAAGATTGATAGTATTAAGACGTCAAAATATAAAAAGATAAGGACTTGCAGCATACCCCAGGTGATTAGGGATGGAGTGACTGTCACAGTCGTGTTAATGCCGATGGGTACTTTGTATTTTACAGATAATAGAGATGGAAAAAGGGTCTGTGGGGAAGCAAAAGGAAGAGAAAGAAATGTGAGTGCACCCAAGGACTGCAGTGAGGCTCCTGAAGTGAGGAGCGCGTCTTGAGTAATCCCCTCTGGACCTAATGGGGAAGAGACTTTTGTCTTGCACCCATAAGTGGTTTGTTTGGGAAGAGCTACCTTGGCTTGGAGGTTTTCGTAACTCTCCACCCATTGATTTGGTTTTGTGTTTCAATTTGTCCATGCCATGGAGAGGACAAAAAAGGCTTAATTCTACAGACTTATTAAGCTGACACCTTTCTCTGGCGCTTAGGTCTCGGGGCTGTCCAAGGTCAGTGTTATAGAGACCGTGGATTATGGCAGAAGGTATTGAGGAAGATTGTTTTACCCTGCTTATTTATTTTCATATTAAATGGAGCGCTAGATGCATTGCCCTTTACTAATTGAATCTTCATTTAATTATTGATAAATAAAAGCAAATACAAATGGTTGTAGAAGATTTTCTTATAAAATGCTTGCATTATGGATCAAATCATGTTTCCTCTGTCCCTGAAGTTTTTGTTTTGTTTCCTGGTCTTTGAAAACTTTGCGTTATGGTTGTGTGTGGCATACTTACAAAGAGAGCAACTCCATCACCAAGGAATATTGTGAAATGTTTAACCTGGCCTTTGTAAGTGATGGAATTAAAGAAGATAAGAATAAAATCACTGCAACAGCAAAATCTATTTTGAGCTGCTTCTGCACAGAAACAGCATCATACGCAGCACACCAAAATGCTTCCAGTCTTACCTGCTCTCTGTAAATCTGGGAGGAGGGAATGTGTATGGATGTTTCTTCCTATTAACACCAGGGATAAGTAGTGGGAGGGTTTTTCTAAAGGGTGCCTGTACGCTCTTCTTATGATGGAGAGAAGTAATACGAGAGCGTAAAACAAATTATTGCACAGAAGATGCTGGAGCCCAAGGCCTTTCAAATTACAAGTCAATTGAGTGTTTTCAAGCTATTATTTAGTGAGTATCAAGGGTTGGAACACTGTAAAAGGCTGGTACCTGGGGAAGGTACCCTGCTGTGGTTCTTCATAACCTGAACTGAGGCAGAATCTGTATAATGCCTGTATACAGAGGAGAGCAGAAGTGGGGAAAAATCTGAAATAAAGGTATATTAGCACTAGTGTACTAGTGACCTATTTATGTGTAATGTAGACGCAGAGAAGGAAAAACTCCTTGTGGGGTTATATGCCTCGCTGCAGAGTTACCAAGGAACGCATGTGGTTGAGCCTGCACCCCTGCTGCTCCCCTCTCCTCCACCCCGCTGGTGTCAGCCCAGGCTGGGTGCAGTGCCACGGAAGGGACTTTGTGTTGGTGAAATGCTGCTGCTGTTTCCTGTTCTTGTGGCTCAGAGCGTGGTAGTTAGGTCTTCTGGTATTTAGTGCTTTACAGCGTTAGGGTTTTTTGTTGTTGGGGATTGTGTGGCGATGACAGGATCGGTGAGGAAGTTTTTATGGTCTGCTGTGGGGGTTGCCTTGGCTTAAGTGCTGTGTTGGACATTTCTCACAACACCTTGAAAATCTGTTCTGTGACTGTTGGAAGAACGGGAGAGCCCTGTGTGCGTGTGCAATAATAGATGGCTCCCCCTCCACAAGCAGCTCTGTGGTTAATGGAAATGGTAGGTTATGACAGAAAATGGTTGAGTGTGGGCATGGTCTCTGAATCAAGGGTGTCCCACTCCATACCACTGGTGACCACATCACAAACTACTTAAAGTGGCAGGAGCTGAATGTTGGGGTGACCAAGGCTCCTGTTGCTGCCATTGGCAGTGTCTGGCCAAAGGTGAACCTGTACCAACATCTTCTGAAATGTCACCTGTCGTGGTTTTACCCCAGCCGGCAGCTGAGCCCCACACAGCCGCTCGTTTCCCCCCGCAGTGGGGAGGGAAAAACCCCACCAGACTCCCCTGAGCTGTGATACGGACAGATGACAGTTTTACTGGGACAGCAAAGGGAGTGAAAAAAACCAACAGTACTGGTGATACACAGTACCGTACACCTCGGACCACACGCTCAGACCCGTTCCGAAACCGGACTGTCCTGGAGCCGCGCTGCCTTGAGAAGTATCGCCCCTTCCCGACCAGCCACCCCTCTATCCTGAGCATGACGTCACATGGTATGGAATGCCTCCTTTGGCTAGTTTGGGTCACCTGTCCTGGCTGTGTCCCATCCCAGCTTCTAGTGAGATTAACTCTATTCTAGCCAAACCCAGAACACCACCATTGCTGAAGTAGCTGGGCCATTTGCACTTTGCAGACCGTGTTACAGCAAGTGTTTATATTTATTATGGCCTGAAGTTCAATAAGGCCAAGTGCAAGGTCCTACACATGGGTTGGCGCAATCCCAAGCACAACTACAGGCTGGGCAGAGAATGGATCAAGAGCAGCCCTGAGGGGAAGGACTTGGGGGTGCTCGTTGATGAAAAGCTCAACATGAGCCGGCAGTGTGTGCTGGCAGCCCAGAAAGCCAACTGTGTCCTGGGCTGCATCAGAAATAGTGTGGCCAGCAGGTCGAGGGAGGTGATTCTGCCCCTCTACTCTGCTCTTGTGAGACCCCATTTGGAGTACTGTCTTCCAGGGAGGACTAGTTCATTGTTGCCTCTGAAGGAAAAACTTTTCTCAATATTGGGACTGCTGTCCAATGGCTAAATAACCATTTCTATTAAAAGTCCCTGAACTTAAACAGAAAGGGAAGTTGGAATGAAGTACTCCATTGTGCCATCTTGTGGTGTCCCCTGTCTTGTTCTGTAAATTAATTTGAAAGGTGCTTCTTTTTCTTGAAACACAGCAGATTTATTGCCATCAGTTCTGATATCTGACCCCACATTTTCTGTAAAAACCCATGTCAATTAAAAGCTGTTCCCCATATCATCCTTTGCCACCCAGAAAAGATGGAAAATGGTGGCCTGTAACAGATGAGACTTGAGTTTTTAATGTAGTACAGCGGCATACGCAGTGAAAGCCTGCGCTCTGCACAGCATGATGGTGGCGGGGCAGGGGCAGTCAGACTGTCCATGGCTCCAGCAAGAAGATTTTGTTGAGGAAGCTGTGACTGATTCTAGGAATGATCGTAGAGAAGCATGCAGCAGAGCCGTCCTTCATGGGGACAGCCAAGGTTGTTACTTGTGCTGCAGAGCTTGCCCCTGGCTTGGGCAAGAGAGAATCATGCTGATGCAAAGAACAGCTTCCCTTGCTGCCGAGTGTCTGCTCCAGGGTGTGTTTTGCATAGGTCGTTGGCTGGCAGCACAGGGACCGGCAGCTTAGGCAAGCCTGGGAACGAGTTCAGCTTTGCTAAGGTCAGCTGAGGGAAGGAGAAATTCTGGCTGTTGTGCGTGAATGGCAAGTGTGTTAACCCTTTCCCAAAGAATCTTCCCCAGCTACGAAAGACCACTTCAGTGCTGGTGGATAAACAAAGTAGGTATTTGGAACAAGAGTGGATGAGATTTGTCAATGGTGTTATCATAGATGACACATTAAAAGTAGCCAAGGCCAAATGTTCAGAGTCAAATTCAGCCTTGGACAACTGAGAAGGGTGAAGGTGATGGTGCAGCGAGCCCTTAGGTTGGGACTGAACTGGGCTGCTTTACTGGTGTCAGTGCTCTGCTGAGAAACCCACTGTATGCCAAGTGATCCCCCCATTTCAGAAGCAGCATACATGTACATGTTGTGCCTGAGCTAATTAGCCCTCCAAAAAGACATCCAGGATGTCAGCTAGCCTCTTTGTGGGGGCAGGCTCAATGCTTTTAACAGAGACTGTGGTGCTCAAAAGCAGTTCTACTGTCTCTACCGTGGTGCTGAAAACAGCCTTTTATCTAATCGAACTCCGGTCACTTTAGGATGGAGCATTTACAACATCAGGCACACAACCCAGGAAATGAACGGTCGATCCTATAGGGACTGAGGCAGACTGGATGCTCTAACATGTATTGATTCATCTGTATTTTAACAAAGCAAATACTGTATTAGTGCTGCTGCTTTACTTCATGTTATTATATGTACATTAGATATTGGATCAGTAGTAGTAATGGAAAACTTACGATAGAAATCTTAAAGGAACTAGTAAGTATGGAAACTTAAAAAATAATGATGATATTTGGAGTAATGGTGGTAATGAATAATGATAAAAATAAGGATGGTGAACTAAGAGATATATAAAGAAAAGCGATTGTCTTCTGGACTTCAAAGAATTCTCGAAATGATGGATATCTAAATAAGAAAACCTGTCATAAATGCTTCTTTCGTCAACTAAATGGTAATGGGAGAGACTGAAGCAGTTTGAGGTTGACAGAATGGCGAATGCTGGGAGGAAAACAAACTGGTGGAAAGAAAGGATTGGGGAGCATATTTTAAGAGGTAAAACTGCAACAGATGATAAAAAATGTTAAGCTTTTTATATATATATATATATCAGTTTTCAGCAAGAGAAAAACATTTGGCTAATCTATATTTTTTTTTGAAATTTCAGCAGAGGGAAGTTTCAAAACATCTGTGCTAGTGAGTGGAGCAAGCATCACACAAATTCCAGGGGGCCAATGAAGTGCCGGGGTGGTTTCGTTTTGTTTTGCATTTCATCACAAAGCTGTGTACGCTCACGCATTTTAATAGGGTAGTGGGGATTTTGAAAATACTTCTTTCATTTGTTTGTGAATTTGAAACAAGTTGAAATATAGGTTAGGTGGCTTGAGTTGCTGTGGTCTCTCTGGCAAAATAAATGCAATTAGCACAGAGCTGTGTTGCTCTAATGATCTTCCCAAGACTGACTGCCAGGTAAGGTGGCTGGGGTTAACCCAATGCAGTGCTGTTAATTTAACTTACAGTGCCAAAATGGGTAATAAGGCTAGGGTTTGACAATAAATCGTTAAATGCATCTGTGTGTTTATGTTTTGTTGATATATTTGTTGAGGATCTGTGTTCAAATTAATTTTATTTACTGAAACAAGTTATTTATTCTGGTAAGTAGATGATGACCTTGTAGGCCACGAGACTCTGGAAAAATAATTTGCAGGGTATGTTTTTCATGAACCTTTCCAAATTGTGTTCCAAATTTTAACTCGTTTCATATACGTTGTGAGCAGTGTAGGGTGCGTTACGGAATTTGGAGTGATAAAAACATTGAGAAATCATCAGCTCGGCTATCCGTGTGTGAGTAGGAGTCATTTAGCATTCAAACGATAATCCTGTTTTGTGCTTGAAAAGAGGCAGAGTAGGAAGATGGAATGAAGCTACAGTAAACTAAATATAATTCTCCTTAATTATCCCTTTCATGGAGCAGCAGCCAGGTTAGGTACCATGTATAAAATTTGCCTGGGTGTTCCTGCTGCCGTCACATCAGTCACTTGCAAACCTTTTGGCTTACAGGTATGTTAAAGCACAGATCTACTCCGGAGTCTCTTTACCTTGCATGTGTTATATCTTTTGATGGGATCTTTAAACTTTTATTAGTTTGAATGCCACTTGTGACCAAAAAAAATGGTTTTGAGGAAATGGGGCTACAACTTGTTGGTTTTCTTATTGGACAACAGCGTAGGTTATACACCCGTGTCCAGCTGAGATTCCTGATGTGTTGTGGGCAAGAGGCTGCTTTGTTCAGTTATCCTTGGGCAGAGGTCTGCTTCCCCAGCTATCTGCTTTTCAGAGTGACTTTGACCACAAAGGTGCTTGAGGTTCCCTGGGTGCAAAATAAGTATAATGGTGGCAGAATCTTCTCTGTAAAAATCATGGAATTGTAGAATCATTTAGGTTGAAAAAGGCTTCTAAGATCATTGAGTCCAACTGTAAACCTAACACTACCAAGTCCACCACTGAACAAATGCTCAAGAACTTCTAGAGAGTAATTGGTGTCTACCTCTGTTTTTTTTTTCCTTTAATGAAGAAATTAAAAACTCCAGGAAATCTAGAATCTGCCTATTCATAAGACCCATCGCTGCTGGATGGATGCTTCTGAAAGCCCCAGACAATCGTGCAATTAAGCACATAC
The DNA here is from genome assembly GCA_013399095.1 of Psophia crepitans. Taxonomy (NCBI): domain Eukaryota; kingdom Metazoa; phylum Chordata; class Aves; order Gruiformes; family Psophiidae; genus Psophia; species Psophia crepitans. The sequence goes on from VWZZ01000077.1 coordinate 50,353, forward strand.
TCATTATTCATGTCAGAGGAACGCACAGAAACTTGGGACTTCCCTCACAAAAATAGCTCCGTGCTTGAAAGGGGACTTGAACTGTCAGTGCAAAAACACCTCCAGTGCCTCTGTAGCAGCATCCTATTTTGCAGGGGAAGCAAGAGGGTGATACATAGGTTTAAGTAGTCTGCAGTTTGTGTTTTCTTGCCCTTGTGAGTACTACAACTGTGCAGAACCCCTATTCATAGAGACATGGGTGAGCCGGTATCTTAATAGTCATTATTTGTTTGTGTGCTGCAGCCTGATTGAGGAGAAGGACATCACTGAAAACTGTTTGTTTTGCAGCTTATCCAACAAGGTTCAAGTTGCTTTGGGGTAGAGGCTGCTGTCTTTCTAGGCAGGAAGAAAAATGTTGATGTTAAAATGCAGATGTTATATAAAATTTTGAAAATATTAAAAAAAATTAAAAAATCGGAAAGCAGTAAACTGAAGCTGATCCTGTCAAAGGTCACAATGCACACTCACTGATGAAACTGTGATAAATGCCAAAGCTCCTCTTGGCCAATTCTGCTGTTGTCAAAAGTCTAGTCCTGCTGTTGTAAAGAGGGGACATTAATTTTGCAGTAATAGTTGACCTTTTCTTCAATTGACTTTATGTAAAATTCAAACTCTTATTTGTTTGTGACAGTCTCAACTGTGAAAACTGTAGAAACCTCAGTGTTACTGGGCGAGGCTTTTTTGTACCATCTGAAAGCATTTGACACTGTTCCACACAACATCCTTGTCTCTATGTTGGAGAAACATGGATTCGACAGAGCGATCACTCGGTAGATAAGGAACTGGCTGGATGGCTGCACTCAAAGTGTTGTGGGCAATGGCTCAATGTCCAAGTGGAGATCAGTGATGAATGACATTCCTCAGGGGCCAATACTGGGACCGGCACTGTTTAATATCTTTTTTGGCAACACGAACAGCGGGATCGAGTGCACCCTCAGCAAGTTTGCCAACGATACCAAGCTGTGTGGTGCGGTCGACAACGCTGGAGGGAAGGGATGCCATCCAGAGGGACCTTGACAGGCTTGAGAGGTGGGCCTGTGTGAACTGCATGAAGTTCAGCAAGGCCAAGTGCAAGGTCTAGAGAGGGACTTTTTACAAGGACAAAGGATAATGATTTTAAACTAAAACAGAGTAGATTTAGATTAGATATAAGTAAGAAATTCTTCACTCTGAAGGGGTCGAACTTGGTGATCTTTAAGGTCCCTTCCAACCCAAGCCATTCTGTATTTCTGTTATCACTCAGGAGTTGTTTCTTTACCAGCTGAGTAGAAAGCTGTATGATCAGGCTGGATGGGGCTTTGGGCAATCTGGTCTAGTGGAGGGTGTCCCTGCCCATGGCAGGGGGGTTGGAACTAGATGATCCTTGTGGTCCCTTCCAACCCAAACCATTCTGTGATTCTAAGTATCTTACAGCAGTCCTCGCCATTGTACATGCATCTTCTTCAGGTAAGTGGGTGTTTCAGCTTCGTTGGGTTTTGCAAGATCACTTTGGGAGCCTTGGTGCATCTACCACACAAATGTACACTGACCTGTGCTCTGTTGGAACATCCTTTTCCAACACGGCCTTCTGGTTACCTGGTTTGCATTTACTTCTGTTACTTGGACTGCTGGTGTGTACTGTCACTATGTTAGAGGGACCCTGTCAATGTTCATAAAGTAGCTTGAGCTCATATATGCAGGCAAATGTTTTGTACCAAGACGGTGGCATGGTTTTCCTGTAACCAGCCGTCCCACTGCTGTGGCAAATACATGACACGGATCTCTCTAATGTTGTAGGCCAGTACCTAGAAGGTAAATAGGGAAAGCAGCTCTTTAAAAACTGCCCTTTCTCCCGACTGTCTCACTTCTGCACCTGAGGTGTGCTGTGCAGACCAGAAGCACTGCTCTGGAGGCATTTTGCTGGTAGTGCTGGTGCAGGGAGGGTGCCTGATGACCCACCCCTCTTCAGAGCTGGGCAGTGTGTTTGTGGGTGCCATGATGGGTAAGAGGGACACTCCTACTGATAGCAAAGCTTTTCTTGTGAGCACACAGGGGTGAGACTGAGGGTGAGATCCTCCCCAGAGGTTCCCAAGAGCATGATGGGCACCTGCTGTGGGTGGCTGCCCGGAGGAGGTGGGTGAGGGGGGGAGAAGAATCAAGGTTTTATTGCTGTGAGAGCGAGCTGCTGTCAGGCTGAGGAAGCTGTGGTTGTGCAGCGGTAAACCCGCTCGGGTTGACCCTTCCCCTTTGTGTGCTGGATTGCAGGAGGCCTACTTGTGACCGGTGCTGCTGGGAGGAACGCGGGAGAGACTGTTGTCTCCTCTGTGTGTGAGTGCAAAGGGCTGAGGTGGGCCTGTCTGGCAGGGCATGGCCCTTCAGTGAAGGGGTGAGCCTTACAGGAGGCAATGGTTACTATTCCACGACGGTTTGGCTCTATGTCAGTGACAACCAGACCACTGGGTCTAACCACATCAACCCTGAAAGAGTCTGGTAATATCCAGTGCTACTCCAGCATTCGTGCTTTTAGGTTTTAGCAAGATGTGGTTCAGCTGAGATACTGGAGCTGAAATCCAATCTCCAGAGTGTTGGAACGGTTTGGGGCTGGGTGCGGGGTTTACCGCCTTAGGCTGGTTTTCCCTCTCTGAGCGAGGAACGCATCTTGTGTCGCCCAGCTCACCTGGAGATGGATACTTACTGAGCAGAACTGGGTTCACGAGGTCCCAGCTGTGTGAAAAGCTCTGCACGTGCTGTGGGATTTTGGTCTGGATATTTGAATTAAATTCATATCATTTTGTTGTCTAGAACAAGATGTAGCCAACAGTAACTTTTTTTCCTAATAGATCAATCAAAAAGCAATACTGCGGGTTTGCAAAATGAGTCATCCCTTTTGTAAAGCATAAAATCTGTGAGTGGGATGTGCTACTGGAGGCTGGAGTGGCACTTTGGTATATCATTATATTTTGATTTGCAATAACTTCTGAAATACTTGTTTTGTTGTGTTTTGTCCCCAGAATCAATGGTCCTACTAATCTAATAGTGTTTCGCCACTATCGTTGCTGGAGAACAAATGCAGGTGGTGTCAATGAGACATCTTTGTGTTTTAACTCTAGAAATGTACCAAAGTGTGTCCAGAAGAAAATGTTTGCTTATGGTCTCTTTATACTACTAATGATGTCATGGTTATCTTGCATATTTTTGTTATATTTAAATACATCATATGTTCCCGGTAGGACTTCTCATCCTTGCTTCTTTTTAAAATGTCACTAAGATTTCTATTAGATGTTTTTGAGAGATTGATTAAATAAATTTCTTCAGTTCATTGCAGTACTAACTAGCTTATAGCTGATCAGATTGTAGCAGTCTCTTCACTATGCTCTACTGGATCTGAGCCCAGTTTTGCTTCCTTCAGTGTATGACAGCAAAGGGAATTGACATGCACTCTGCTAGAGGCTTTTTTCCTCTGATTTCAGGATTTTCCTGGAAAAGAAAAGAATCGCTAATCATATTCTTGATAAAATAAATATTGCTTACAAATTATGTTCTTTTTCTTTCTTTTTTTTTTTTTCCTAATAGGTGTTGGCATCATGTCGGGCATTTCTTTTAACATCTCGAATTCCCACCAAGGTAAAGTCACTGTGTTTCTATAAATATTCTGTTTTCTTAGATACGAATGTAAGTTGCATAAACCCAGCATATTTTAGTTCTACTTGTTCATCTGTTTAAAAACATAATCATGGACGAATGGTAGGTTGCGTAGTGTTGAGTTAGAATGTCTAAAATGGATTTGTCAATTCATATATACTGTTTCAGAGGAATTTTAACTTCTAGAAATGTAGGTGGGTGAAGAATTATGTTGGAAATACAACCTTGAAGAACAGTGAGATGAGCCTGATGATCTTTGTGGTGGAATAGTTTATGTCCAAACAAGGCGATAGCATTATTCCCTCTAGTATTTGTAGTGTAAAAAAGGAATATATTTGATTTGAAGCGAGAAATTCTCTTTAATTCTGATGTTTCTGATGATTTCTGTAGTTCACTTCGAAAAGCATTTTGCCAAACTGCCTTGCCAGTGCCAGTTAATTATTTTTTTCTATTCTTGTGACAATTTGTAATGATTGTAGTAGCAGAGAGAGATAATTTCCATGTGAATGAAAATGACTGATGCGGAAGAACATCTCTTGTCCAGCTTGAAATCAGTGAATGGGAATTTGACACGTTTTGTTTTGTTACACACACACACGCTTACACACCCACGTGTAAATATGTATGCTTTATAGTAAAACTAGGGTTGATAAATGGAATGACTGATGCTAGATTTTCAGCAGTGGTCACTGGTAGATGTGACTGTCCTTACCTATAATTTGAAGATGCTGACTGACAGGTGGGATGACTCTAGCTTGAATTTCTGCTGAAATTTGTTTCCCTCAGTTAATCACCCTGTCCCTGCAGCACAAGCATCTCTGGTTGGTTGTCTGTTGGCTTTTGGATCACCGCAGTTTTCAGCCAGGGTTTTTTAAGACAGGGTTGGGTGACTGGTTGTGTGAAAACATAGAACCAGTTGATGAACAGCCCAGACATCAATGCAATGGCACTGTGATGAACAAGTGGTGATGGTGATCTTGTTAAATAATAGCAAAGCCATTGTACTTCATCAAAAAGCTCTTGAAGGCAAGGGCTTGGAGGACTAAGAGCTGTACTTCTAGTTTAGCCTTACAGACATCTCACAAAACTCCTTTTCATTAAATGGGTTTACATAGTTGAAAACTTGTTTCTGTTTTCATGGAAATTTAGAATCTGTGTGCTGCACTAACAGAAGTGTGACTTTAGTGATAACAGGTAGAACAAAGGTGATCAGAATAAACTGGATCTGCTCATGATTTATGTCAACATGAACCTTTGTATACCTGAACAATTATTAGGATGGTAGAAAATTTTAGCAGGCTTAGTGAAACTTACAGAATTTTCTAAAGTCTGTAGTATTTTAAAAAAGCTGCTCATAAGCTTTCTGAGCCAGAGAACTTCCATGTAACTGGCACACAGTAACTCCTAGCAAGACAGCTGAGAACAGGCAGCAAAGACACTTTGTTCCCCCCGGGCACCTCTCACAAAACTGAGTATGCTGAGAGGTGGCCAGTTCTGAGTGACTGTTATTACTACATGTGATTCCAAGCTTCGCTTTTCCGTGAACAATGCTGTTGTGATGTATCTACTAAACAAGGATCAAAGTTAAAAGGAATAAAGGTTGTTTAATATCAACTCACACAAATATCCTTAGAGCAAGGATATTAATTACAATGGCCACCTCAACTTTATGCTCAGGTCCAGTCAGTCCATTTCCACTGGATGGACTGATAGGAAAGAAATGCCATACTTACAGCCTACTAGTTCTTGCTACCATCTATATAAAATGTAATTGCAACATTAGTAAATGTTGGATCAAGCCCACATGTAAGTGTCTGAAATATTTGTGGGAGTGTAATTCAGGTTTGTGAACATATTTCTAGTACCAGCTTTCAGTGAGTTTTGATTTGGAAAAATTGGAAACTCTGAAATTAGCTGGCTTGGTAACTACAGTTTCCTTCATAGCCTAGATAATAAATGAAATGATGCTTTTTAAAACTGTGTAATAATTATTTCATCGTTTCGGGTAGATGATGTTTAGAATTCTGTGATTCTATGATAATGGGTTCGATATTTTTGCCACAAAGCCAGGACTTTAAATCCGTATTTTTAAGTAGAGAAATGAGCCAAAGACGAACTATAACGAAGTCCCCACATTTCCTAGTATTTGTTAATTCTGGTCAAGAGGATTTTTACAGAATGAATTGAGTCTGGATCTATGTAAACTTTTCTCAGGAGTATTTTTGAGTGTGTGTACATATACATGTTTACACATACAAAGTATATTAGCAAAAGCAGAACCTTCAATCTGGTAGGTAAACAATTTGCAAAATAGGGAAGATTTCAATCATAGAAACTTCCCTAAAATTTCATTGTGATGTGGGTAAACAGATGTTAGATAGTCTCATTTCTGTATAATTTAACTAGCACTGGAGAAAAAGAACCTTTCACTTCTACACGTGTCATCTAGCTTACTCCAGCAGCCAACAACAAGAGCTGCTATGGATTAATTTTTTTTCATTCTGGCGTGAATGAACTGCACAGGGCCGTGTTCTGTCTTCACAACAGTCTTGGCTTAGAAATAAGGCACTGAAGAGGCCTGAAGAGAATGGAATGTCTCACCCTTGGAAAAATGGAAGGTGTCAGTGTGGGCGCTAGAAGATTCTTGCGCTGGTTCTGCTTCTCCTACCTCAGTTCCCTGTGCATGCTCTTGCTTTATAAGCAGCCACCATGGCACCCCTGTGGTCTGAAACTGCCTGTTTGCTGTAGCGTCCTGCCTCTGCAGCAGAACAAGTGAAATGAAGCACGTGAAGACTCCTCAAAAACTTAAGAGTAAAGTTTGGTCACTATTTAGGTCTTTGATGGAAGGAGGACCTTGCACAGAAATGGGTGAGGGGTGCTTATATCTTCTGATGCTGTCAAAGCATGAGGGCAACTGGAGGGAAAAGGGTTCAGAAGATAAGCAACAAAGAACAAATAGACAGTAATAACATCATAGAATCACTAAGGTTGGAAAGGACCTCTGAGATCATCAAGTCCAACCGTCAGCCTAACACCAGCATGCCTACTAGACCATGTCCTGGAGCACCGCATCTATGCATTTTTTGAACATCTCCAGGGACGACGACTCAACCACCTCTCTGGGGAGCCTGTTCCAATGCCTCACTATTCTTTCCGTAACGAAGTTTTTCCTAATATCCAATCTGAACCTGCCCTGATGCAACTTGAGGCCATGATGTAGCCAAGTGCTTAAAAAAGGTCTTGTGTTTCATTAAACCCCCCTAAATTTTGGTGCATTCTAAATCATAGCTATTTCGATAGTAATTCTTTTTGGCAGCTTCATCCTGCAGTGACACTGTTCATGATTGCTTATAGATTTGTCAGTGAGACCTTGGCGTGTAGGAGCTCACCTGCTATCTTGCTGCTTTTGTGAAAACTTCTAAGTGGTTCTTATTGTTGGCAATTGGTCCCTCTGTTCCTGATTTCCCCAGGTACTGTTTCAGCCTTTGCGGAGAGGGAGTCTTGAGAGCTGCATCTGGGTTCTGAACACCCCAGGAGTCGTACAGGGTCATCTTTTTAAAAGATCGCCACAAATACAGAAATAGAATAATACGGTGTTTTCCGGTTTAGCCTGGGAGCACCCTGACTGTGAACCTAGGATAAGATAAAATACAGGAAACTTTGTGCAATTCAAACAGACTGCTCAGTTACAATGGTTTTAATGATAAATAAAAGGAAATGACCATGCTAGTGTCTTTCCCAAACCTTGAAGAGGTTTGTTTCTTTCTGCATATCTCAGCTGTCAAGATGTTTGTCTGTGTAGTTGTGAATTCAGATCTTAGCCTGCCTCCTGTAGCCCTGGATTTGTCCCTGGAGGGGAGAGGACTTTTCTGCCTTCTTCTAAGCTTCCATTTCGATTCAGTCTGTTCACCTTTCTTCCCTGCCTAACCTCACTGCCATCTCGATAACCCGCTCAGGCAAAGCTAATGTATTATTTCCTCTTATACTTTTAGACATGCTAAAGCAGTCTTGAGCATTTATGTATCTATATCTATCTATGGAATTTGTATTTATATATGTATATGTTAAAAATTGTGTGTGCATGTCCCTTCAGCTTCTGTGCAGTAAAATTTTTCACATCTGTGATCAGTGTAACTAATGAAAGAGTAATATGTGATGCTGTAAGTGTTTTAATGATTATTCAGTCACAGGACTACACATCAGTAGGGTATTGTGTAAACAATGCTTTTTATAGTAAAATTTTGTAATAAACTTTATTATAAGCTTATGTGCTTATAACTTGCAATAAAAGGTCTAATATGGTATTCCTATAACCTCCAATCACCATTTGAACTTGTAACAAGAAAATGTGTTCTTTTAGTGTAAAATGTGATCAGATAAGGTATTAGCAAATACTTAGTGTCTACAGAAATTGATGTAAAAGAGCAGTAGCCTCACTCAAGGTTTTCTTAACCTCAGTGAAAAGTGTTAAGTGCTCTTTAAAATAAGATGTTTGCACTAATGTGGCATTTTCTTTTTTAACTACAGTTAGAACTAACTTTCAGCTACTTGGAGATCCAAGGAGTAACTTCCAGTAAACCGGGTCAGGTGAGTGTATTCTAGATAAGAGAAGTGTTTACTCATTGCTACATCTGTTCTAGTCAAGGAGGTGATGCTCGGACACGCAGGTGTCCCCATCTGGTGAGCATACTATATGTTTGCATTCTTACCTTCATCCTGCTTTATCTTAACGATAGTTATAAGAGTTTAAAGAGTCAATTTTAGGAATTTATTGTGCAGGTGGGATGATGATAAGAAATACGTTGGGTTTTTTTTTCCTAGTTCAATATGGTACAAGTTTTTATTTGTCTCGTAGTGAATATTTTTCTCAGAGATGACAGAACAAGGGCAGCTGGTATATAATCATCACCACACAAGCCTGAATGCCTTCTGTGGTGTATACCTTTGTGGTGAAGCCAAAAGCTGCTGCTTACATTGCAGGCAGAAATGGTTTGCGTCCAACTAGTCTTGGTGCTGTTACTGTGTACCACACACAAAATATATTTGACGGCAAGTTACGTGCCCAAAAAAGCGAATGTCAAAGAGAAGGTGCTGAAAAGAAGAATGCCTTTAATACATTTTTCATTCATAAGATGAATGTGTTGACAAGATTTGACAGTCCAATTGTATCAAAGTCTTCACGTGTTTCATGTGTATTTGGCTTTTAAAGAACTTTTTAAAAATAGGAGAATCTGATGCTTTATCTGAACTCTGAAAAGCTCTCATTGTGTTTAACATGTCATCTTTTTAACGTGGCTTTTGAAGCTTTCCTTAAAGGACAAGGGGGAAAAAAAAAAGATCCAGTTGTTTACAATTGTAATGGGGAGAAATTTAGAAGATTCTGTATATGTTTTTGTAGTTTTCTTTATTTAAGGTACTAGAATGCCATGGTAGCTAATGCTAATTATTCCTGGAGGCATAGACAATCACTGTTGTAGCAGGGTTTACAAGGGATTTTCAGCAGCCTCACTTAGCCCGCTGTTTTCCTGAAATATTTCTTTAGGTTTTGCGTGTTTACATTAATTTGTGTTTTAAATGTCTAAGGCTTATAGCTGAAGGCAGGCAGAATCCTAGGTTATTGCTTCCAGGGCAAATGGTAATGTTGCGATTTTCCTACATACAGCGTGTAATATCTGTGACACCTGAAGGATGTAGTCTTGTGTTAGGCATCTCACAGAAAGCCATGAAGAGCTTCCCACTCTCGGGTAAACAAATGGACAGAGCAGTACAGGGAAATGTTTCGTTAATATTGTAATGATGAGAAATGTTAGAAAGAAATTCTTCCCTGTGAGGGTGGTGAGGCACTGGAACAGGTTGCCCAGAGAAGCTGTGGCTGCCCCCTCCCTGGCAGTGTTCAAGGCCAGGTTGGATGGGGCTTTGGGCAGTCTGGCCTAGTGGAGAGTGTCCCTGCCCATGGCAGGGAGGTTAGAACTAGATGGTCTTTGAGGTCCCTTCCAACCCAAACCATTCTATGATTCTATGATCAAAGACATGAACTGCGAACCAGAAGAGCCCTGGGAACCAGTTTCAATAAAAAAGTCTTCTGTAGTATACTTGCAGTGTCCCCTATCATACTGTCTATCTACACTTCTTATTTATTCCTAATGTTAGGAGCAAGGTTCTTACTGTGTAAGCTCAGCTCCTCATCTAATAGTGTTTACGACTTGGACTGTGCTAAGTATTCAAATTGGAGAAGACAGAAACATTACATTGCTTCCTGTGATGCGTCAGTCATACAGTAATCTGATTTGATTCTGAACACTCAATATATAGTAGAGATGGGTTGCAAAAGGATTTATTATTCCCCCTAGCTAAAGCACATATCCCCCAGACAGCGGGACAGTTGTGTTAGCTGAGTTACTGCTTCATCTGAACCGAGACAATATATTACCGTAACATTTTCTTAAACGGCATAGATCAAAGCATTAGAGCTTTTCCAGAGGATCACAGCCATTAAAGACTTTTACTTTTTGCTGGAGGAAGCAGGCCCTGCTTGTTCAAGTTTCCTGTCAGGCTGCACTGGTGTTCTGGGATGTGTTTCAAAAGAGGACAATGCTGTGAAAAGTTCTTGGTTTTCAGAGTGTCAGCTAAGGTCAAGATCCCTTGAAACTTATGTTCCCGTGGGAAACAGGGCACTGTTAGGGACAGCAAAGTTTGAGTATGGGGGTCTTGTACATTCAAGAACAACTTGCAGAAGCTTTACCTTGGAGCATTGTCGTGTCATGTCTTAAAGAATAACAGATTACTGCCGGCATGTAAAGCATTTCGCTGGCATTCAACATGCTCTCCTTTTTAAATGGACATGAATTATATGATACCCAGTTCCTGCCCTCATGCCTTCTTATTTACAGTTGATTATGGAAACTGAGAAATGCAGTGTCTCCATGAAGATGGCATCCTCAGAGGATGTGAACGAGGTGCTGGCGCACATTGGGACCTGCCTCAGGAAGATATTCCCTGGACTCTCGCCAGTGTAAGTGTATTTTAGGGCACATCTAGCAGCAACAGATTGTGTGGAAGGGGTGACAAGCCACCACTTTTTGTCCATGAGTCTCATTACCCTAACCTCAGAAATGCACTGAGGCTGTGAGAAACACGTTGAGGCAAGCACTAAGCTTTTGGCAAGGTATCTGACAGAACCAGGAGGCAGTCCAGAGCATAGGTAGGCTATGCAGGCTCTCTGGAGGGTCAAAAGAGCTTTTGTTTTGAAGGGGCGATGCAGGTATTTGATGTCTTAATTTTTTATTTTACCTTATTGCCTCTCCTGCCTCAGGTATAGATTAGGTTCTGACTTTTTATTGTAATTTACTTCTTTCCCTCTAAACAGCTGGGATGTGGTGGGCTTTTTTTTTCATTTTTTTTTTCCCAGAAGTAAAATTTGAGTTTGGGAAGGAGGGAAAAGTTCTGTTTACTTTCCATATTGGTGAAATGATGCACATGATTGGGGGGCTTGTTCTTCAAAACTGACCCCTGAGCAGTCTTGTCACGTACTTCCCATGGTGTAACTGCTTCCTTGGATCATACTTCTTCTCTAACTTTTTTGCTTGCTTCTGTATGCATTGTTCTTGTCTTTGTGGTTTTTTCTTGTACCTGTACTTCTGAATTTTGTACCTTGCAGCAATTCTTAATAGTTTTTCTTCATTTTATTTTATTTCTTTTCTCTGTCCTTGCTTCACCTTCATCACTCTCTACCAGACCATGCAGCTCTACTGTTACTCTCTTGGCTCCTGTTTTTCAGCAATATTAGAGAAAATGGACTGTTGAAAAGAATTTTCCAGGACACCTTGATCTTTCTAAGTGAGCTTTTGTAATAGACATTAGATGTGAATGGTCAGGCTAAATTTACATGTTTTATTTTGGGTGCATGTCTTTATTATTCCCCTTTTCTGTAGGTGGAGCAGGAAATCAAGTTCATAAACTCCCGCTGGCAGGGGTTTTTTTGCTTTTTTTTTATTTCCAGTTTATCTCTGTGGCAGTGTTGTTAACTGTCTTAATGGAGATCAAGCTCTTAATTCAAAAAGCACACATACAAGTGAATATTTGTGAGCAGGTTTGCCATAAAGCCTCCGTAATGTGAGAAATACAGGCAAAAAGAGTGAGGAGGGCTCCAAGGCTGTGTGTGTTTGGGTGTCTGTGAAGGCCTTGAGACCTATACATACTGTGGGCTTTCGTGACAACATTGCTGGAGCATTTGGTGTACCTCCATGGAGAGCTTGGTTCCTGGAAAGGGAATCAAATTTCTTGCTCTCCTCTCAGATGGTATTGCTTTCCAAAATGAAGACATTGGAGTTACATAGATCATATGAAACCAGAACAGGCAAAAAGGGAGGGAAAGAGATTTCTCCCATTAATATATTTTATTCTTTCCCGCTGTTTAATGGAATTCTGCAGTTTATGGTAGCCCTATCATTGAGAAAAACAGGTTGTTTCATTTCTTAAAACGTAGGAAGGGATTGTGTTTTTGTTACAACACTACCAAATTACAAAGATTGGAGCTGAGTATCTGGAGTGCAGCCTAGAGGTCACACGTAGTTACTCAGCGTGCTCTGCCACTCTTTGCCCCATAGTGCTTTCACTGCATAAAAGCACTGTGTAAACAGCAGCAGTTTCAGGGTAACCAGTAATAACACAGCTTTCCTCTGTTTGGGCATGCATGTGTTAGTCAAGGGCCGCATGTCTCTTTAGCTTGAGTGATCCTGTCATAGAAGAGGGCTCAGTTGCTCCAGGAGTCACAGGGTTAATTGTTAGAGAGAAAGAAAGACAAACAGACAGACAAATATTGCTCCCGCTGTGCGGCATCAGGGTGTGTGTGACTTTTAGGCAGAGAAGTGAGTTGTATTAAAGATGGTAATTTTTCCTATACAGTCATTTAAAATCATACTTGAAGTAAGGAGGATTTATGAATTTAGAAATACGTTCCCAGTCATGAATAATTTTTTTTCTCCCTCTTTTGCATCTAGGAGGATTCTGAAAAAAGTAACTATGGAGCCTTCAGAAAGACTGGCTAATCTCCAGGCCCTGTGGGACAGTCAGACAGTAGCAGAACTTGGACCTTGTGGTGAGAATGAATTTAAAGGATCAAAAAAAAAAGTTTGGCATTGCAGTGTCAGGAAGTTGAGTTCTATTTCTGACAGAAGCTTGTAAAGGTGTAATTAGTTTTAAGGTGTAATTATTATGGAGCAGACTTCTGATTGGTAGGTGAAAGCACTATTTTAAGCTTTCTTGCAAACTGCCAGGCAAAGACAGGCTGGTCTCAGTTTCTTTCAGTAGCACAATGGACAGCCTTCTGAGAGAAAAGGAAAGTGAGTTTTGGAAGACTGGAGCTTTAAGTATTAAAGTATCCTTTTAGATGTATGTTTGGTTTTTTGCTTGTTTTACTATTACGTTAAATAATCTCTTGGGTTACTTTTAGGAGGCTTTTCACAGATGTATGCCTGTGTGTGTGATTGGCTTGGATTTCCCTATAGAGAAGAAGTACAGTGGGTGAGTACAGGTCTTGTTCTGGAGCCCTTTTCGGCTAACTGTACAACTGAATAAAGAATAGATAAATCATAGTGCTTGAAAAGAACCAGCAGTTCTGTAAAGATGTACTTGACTATGTATTTTTAACAGGATGTCGATACGATTTATCTGACACAAGATACCAGAGAGTTGAATTTACAAGACTTCAGCCACCTTGACCACAGGTAAACAATATGCAGCAATCATGCTAATATTTTGCAAACTTTCCTTGTTCCCCCTCACAATAGGGTTTGCCTGCCCTTGCTAAAGTGGGATGATCACAGAGCTGGTACTTGAATGTGTAGACCTCTGAAATGACCATCTGTAGCATTTTTTGTTTTCAGCACAAAGTTGCTATTTTTGCACAAAAGCCCCATAGAGAGCACATTTCACTGAGGAGCCTGAGAAAACAAATATATTTTGCTGTTGGAGGCACTCCAAAAAGTTAGTAGATAGATACTTTTCCTGTGATGGCGGATATAAGAGCTCAAATTCAGCAGAGAAAACATGCAACTACATCTGCTGGGGAAAGCAAAAAAGGAAGTTGTGCAGTCTTTACTTATGCAGAGTCTTTTTCTCATGGTGTACACAGTAAAGGAAATTTTCTGTCAGGAAGTCAGCAGAAGGTTTAAGTTGTTCAACTGAATCCCAGCCAGTAGTTTCTCCACTTACAATAGATGCTATCAAAAATGTGTACTTCCAGAAAGGAACTAATTGAGAGTAATTTTGCTATGAGATGCTGAAACTTAGCTAAGTGTTGTATTTGGTTTACTGAATTTAGCTGGCTGAGAAAAATTAGATTCTGAGAAAGTTGAATCTGAAGATATTTAAGTGGGAGGAGATGGGAGGGAGTCTTAACTAAAATCCATCATTATACAAGGAAAATGACAAATTCAAGAAACTGTAAATAAGATAGAGAAAGCATTTGTTTCTTTGGGAAAGCCCAATGGACGAATTAAGAATCTGTCAAGGGGTACAATGTTAAAATATAACAGGAAGGCTGAACTTGGACGTAGGTAGACTATTTTGCCATAGCCGCCTTTGCAGCTTTAAGCTATCTAGTATGTAACCTCACAAAAAAAACCCCACTCAAATACTTACATAGCTTCTGTGATGCGTTTTCACAGTCCATACTGAATCCCATGGCAAGGTTACTAAGCTGTACCTGTGCTGCCTAATTCAGAGGTAACTTGAACAAGACTACAGAGCTGCAACTAGTGCACGACGGGTGTGGGCAAAGACTGGTTGGTTGTTTAAGCCTTGCTGAGAGAAATAAGGAAAGGAAAACTGTTCAGCACAAGGAGATACGGGGCAAGAACATAAGAATGCTTTCAATGTATTGCAAGGTGGAAGTGCTGAGAAGACCATGGGGTATTCTTGAGTGATTTACAGATACCCGACTTTGATGGACATTAAATGTTGAATAATTTGTTGTGAGTGAAAAATATTACGTATTAGGGAAGAGCAGGTAGAAGTGTTTTAAGTACTGAGGATATCTCAGCTGGTTCAAATGAGTTTGTTTTCGGAAAATGAAATAATGGGTTTGTTGCTTCACAAAAGCTTTTAATCGAAGTATACCTTGCAAAATTGATATCACTGAGAAAATATATCTGTGTTGTTACTAAAGTCTTTATTAAATGTCTTGCGAGTGTGTAAGTCCAAGGATTCAAAACAATTTTGGAGCCATTTACATGCCTTGAAATCCATCTTGTGATAAGAGTTTCTACATGTTGAGGATGGAACTGAGAAACTTACCCTCAGTAAGTCTGCAGACGATGCCAAGTTGGGGGGAAGTGTTGATCTGCCAGGGGGTAGGATGGCTCTGCAGGAGGGACCTGGACAGGTTGGATCGCTGGGCAGAGGCCAACGGTTTGAGGTTCAATGTGGCAAAGTGCTGAGTCCTGCGCTTTGGCCACAACAACCCCAGGCAGCGCTACAGGCTGGGGGCGGGGTGGCTGGAAAGCTGCCTGGAGGAAAAGGACCTGGACGTGTTGGTTGACGCTCACCTGGACATGAGCCGGCAGTGTGCCCAGGTGGCCAAGAAGGCCAACGGCATCCTGGCCTGTATCAGGAATAGTGTAGCCAGCAGGAGCAGGGAGGTGATCGTCCCCCTGTACTCAGCCCTGGTGAGGCCGCACCTCGAGTGCTGTGTCCAGTTTTGGGCCCCT
>VWZZ01000077.1:65980-84685 GCA_013399095.1 Psophia crepitans
GTTGGATGTGGTACTTAGGGACATTGTTTAGTGGGTAATAGGTGGTGGGGGGACGGTTGGACTGGATGATCCTTGAGGTCCCTTCCAACCTAAATGATTCTGTGATTCTGTGAATAAGATTTTGGATTGAAATTTCAAGAAATTACATTTTTTAGGAAGCCAAAAACTTATGTTATTCATTAAGAATACAAATAAGGATCTGAGATGCCTTAGAAAGACTATGCCTTAGAATCATTAAGGTTGGAAGTGACCTCAAGGATCATCTAGTCCAACCATCCCCCCCCCACCTATTACCCACTAAACCACGTCCCTAAGTACCACATCTAACCTTTCCTTAAACACCCTCAGGGATGGTGACTCCACCACCTCCCTGGACAACCCGTTCCAATGCCCGATCACCCTTTCCCAGAAGATATTTCTCCTCATCTCCAACCTGAACCTTCCCTGGCGCAACTTGCAGCCATTTCCCCTTGTCCTGTCACTAGTTATCTGCGAGAAGAGGCCGACCCCCAGCTCGCCACAACTTCCTTTCAGGTAGTTGTAGAGGGCAATAAGGTCTCCCCTGAGCCTCCTCTTCTCCAGACTAAACAAGCCCAGTTCCTTCAGCCGCTCCTCATAAGACCTGTGCTCCAGCCCCTTCACCAGTTTCGTTGCCCTTACCAGTCAATTTAAGAATGTATGTGAGTGGTTTGTGATATATTTAGTACAGTGAGAATGCTATAAATTAGCAGTCATGCTTTGGATTTTGAGACTGTTCAATATCTTGTAGACCTAATATTTGTGATTGCTGAAACTGACTTTGTGTCGTGGAGTAGCTCTGAAGCGAGGTAGGATGAGTACACCAGTTCTAGATACAGGGGCTATGCATTGCAAAAATAAACAATTTGTGTTTAGTAAAGCATTTCTGTTACGGGTCAATGTAAGATGACATGAATTATAGATGAATTTAAGTTCCCAGAGTGTCTGACACTCAGAGTGCATAGCATGGCTTGTCCCATGGGAACATGACTTCTGAGTTTTTAGCGGAAGTTATGTTGTGCTGCGAACCATGTAATTGTTTAACAACAACAAAAAAAGACTCATAGCGAACAGGGCTTATTTAAGTCAGTAGCCTATGTTTCATCTGTGTAGCACATGTTTTCACATATTTGGACATTCAAAAAAATTGTCAGAAAAGTGTGATTGGTTAGATTATTTTTTTTTTCTTTGCACTGTTTAGATTTCTTACCATCTTAAATACACTGAGGAGACAAAGATGTTGAAAAAATGTGAAGGCATTAGTGAAGCTTGAATGTTGTTGAAACTTGGAGAGATTTTCTGCATTCCAGGGGAACAGAATCTGGTTTTGTTATAAGATGGCACAGATTTGCATTTTGTAAATCTTGCTTTATTCTGGATGGTAGTTTAGTAAAACTAATAAATATAAGGAACTCGATATAACTCAATGAGGGCAAGTTTTGAGAAGGCCTTGCTTTTGGAAATGGTCGCTAGTGTTCTTTCACAGCGTATTGCAAAATAATAACAGTCATTGTTAGTACCACATCTAGAATTTAATAGAATAAAAGTGAATAGAATAAAGTGAATAAAGCAGTATATACTTTTAAAAAGGAAAACTCAGTAACAAATGCAACGAGGTTAGGCAAGCTCAAAGCAAGAGAAGAAGTAAATCCCTAAAGGATCCTCATTCATAAGAAGCCCCTTCAAAAATTCGAACAAAAAGGAAAAAAAGACCGAAACTATAGAGTTTCTCCTTAAAATCAGATGGTAGAATCTGATAAAGTTTCTAGACAGTAAGGCTATTGCAAAGTGGGCAGAGATGCCGCTGTCTTCAGGCACGTGAGGAGAAGGGGGGGGTCTGTCTGTGTGTGTGGGTCAGCAGTTGGTGTTACTGAAGCGTGCCAGTACCTGTGCTTGTCTAGGCTTTGAACAAACAGGTCTTGAATACTGCGGACGACTGTTTAAAGATGAGAATTTGCAAATCATCTGGATTGATTTGTCTTAAAATATTCCTGTCCTGCTGCAGCAATGTTTCCTGAAAGTATGATGGTTTTCCCATTAACTCTGAGCACCCCCTGTCCTTGAGCCGTTTGACTCCCAGCCCTGGGCAGAGGAGAAGGATGGCCTGGGCCAAGTTCTGCCTGCAGCCACTCTCCTGCCCAGAAGGTACTGAGCTCTGGCCAGCCCTCCAAGCCAGCTCCCTGGCACTGTAAACGCTTGCAGCCAGTGATCCCTGGTTGTTGTCCCTCTGTTCCTTTGGAGGAACTGGTGCTGCTGCTGACGGCTGAAATATATGTGCTTGTGGTGCCTTCTGCCTCTTTTAGGGGAGATGGTCCACAGGGTGAACAGCTCTGCTCCACCAGTGCGGTAGTGGTACCATCAGCCTGTCCAACGTTTGCCCTGCAGTATTCACCACCAGTTGTGATGTAGGAGCAAAAGCCACGTGGTGGATGGAAATCTGTACACTTCATGAAGCTGATAAGACTCTGTTGTGCCAGTGGAAATGAATTCACCACGAGACTTGATGTGTGCTGTGAACAAGATGTAAAACAGACTTAGTCCTTGAACGACACCACACACAACTTCCTCTGCAGGAGTGTGAAAATTATCCATTTGCATGAGTTTTGCGGTTGGTGGGCTACAGTCTTTTGCTGAAAAATGCTGCACCTTCTTACTGTTACCTTAGTGATGGGCTTGTACTTCCAAATCTAGCAACTGAAGTTCCCAATATAGCCTGCTGAAGGCTCGTCCATATGATGTTGCCTTGTCTCCTGGCTTTCCTACGTGTTTAGCAACCACCCTGAAGCGTCTTAAATGTTTGTGGAGGAAAAATGAAGGAGAAGAAGAAGGAAAAGAAGATGGGAGAACGGTGCTGCTTGTTTAGTGCAGATCTATGCCTGCCTCCATATGTCCTGCATGAAGAGCCTGGGGGGTGGGATGGGACTAGCTTATAAACCCCAATACTTTTAAATTTCTCCCTGCAAAACCTGAGGCTCGGATGGCACTATTTTGCTGGTCAGCTAAGTTCATGTATGTTACAGCTCTTCTAACAAGACAAGGGGTTTCTAAGTAAAGTCCAAGTGTAGGCATATATATGTATCTCGTAAGTTCTGTCAAAATGATCCAAGTGCTGCACTGCTAAATCGTATGACAGTGCTTGATGGATGGTTCTGCTGGGGGGTAGTGTATGGGCATGACATTTATCAACGTCTGTTATTGGAGAAACTTAACAGAGGGAGAGCAGATCACATTAAGAGGCTTGGAATGAAGTAAACGGAAATAATTTAGAATTTCATTTGTGAAATCCCTTTTACAATTAAGGGAGGTTTTGTGCTGAAAGTTGCATTATCCATTTGCAGGTCTCCTGCTTCCTGGGGGAATTTAACTATAGAGATGAGACAGGAGGTGTTCTCTGGAAGCATTCAGTCATGGAATTATATTAAATCGTCAGACTGCCAAAAAGCTTTTTAGTGTCATGCTCAATTATAATTAGAGGTGATTAAGAAGCTTAAATATGTCACAGGCAGAAGAAAAAGTAATGCTAAAAGTAGGAATGGCAGCCCAGACAAATTCCTGGTTTAAAAATTCATGCTGAAATGGATGTCAGTTGGCCAGTCAAAAATTTGTATTAAAATACGAGAAAGACACACAGCTGCTGGTGATGCTCCTTTTTAGAATGCAGAGCTTTCTGTAACGGGAATGGTAGGCAATTAGCATTGCAAAAGCACGGGGAATTAGGCATGGGAGAACACTTAAGAGATTGTTTGAAATGACCAAAGCTGACAGTTATGTGAAATGTGTGTAAAAGTGTTTTTCTTTTTCTAGAGACTTAATACCTATCGTGGCTGCTCTGGAGTATAATCAGTGGTTTACCAAACTGTCCTCCAAGGATCTGAAATTAGTAAGTAATAAACTGAAACAGTACACCTGCTCCAGCCAGGCTGTGCTGTCTTTTAGAGGATGCTATTACATTTTTCAAGGTGAACTTTTTTAGGCAAGTACAGTATATTGATTTTTTTTTTTCCCCCTTAATCATATCAGGAAAATATAAACTGTTGGATAGTTAACTCATGCCATAGAAACACTGCCGAGAGTCAGCTCTTGTCAAAATTTCAGGTGAATAACGTTTGAAAACTTTGTTGTGCGATAGCAGTGGCCCATAAAACTACTTTGTTAGGCGTTGCTAACTCCCTCAAACAACATTAGGTGACTAAATAGGAAACGACCTCTAAAGCAGCCAGAAATCTCAGTTGCTTCTTGAAGGTGGAAAGCAAGTATCAGGATTCTGGCTTTTTTCTCACATATAAAGCAGTTTTTTCCGCTCAATTTTCATTGCATCTTGATGAATTTTTCTCCCAGTTGTCTGAAGCTAAGCCCATGTAGTAATAAGGAGGTAGTGATGTGTGACATTGATATTCTGCCACATCAGTTTTCTTTCCGAAAAGCAAAAATGGGGGCAAATCTAAACAAGTTGGACTACGGAAGAAAGGGCCAAGAAATTCAGTAATTAGGTGACTTTTTAAATATTTCAAAATAGGCTATTTCTTCTAAACTTGAAAGTTTATGGTGGAGTTCAGTGGTTTGAGAAATTACATCCAGAAGCTTTTGTTCTTAAAAATGAAGGTCGAGTCTCGTCTTGTTTAAATTGATGCAGTTGTATTGATCTGAAAAGGTCTTACTGCATTTCTTAAGCTGTCATTTTCCATGGCAATTCAACAGAAACTAGCTTATGTGGTTCCTGGCAGAAGAGTAGGCAAAAAACTTTTCTTTCTTGCTGGGACATCTTATTTGAAATTATGCATGGAATGAAACTGGTGGTGTTTTTAGTCCTGTTGTAGTTCGCTGTTAAAATCACCATGGTTAAAAGGTACAATGCAATTAATCAGTTTCTGCCTCAGTGAAATGAGATAGTTTGCTTAGTTAGAAGACTGACTGGTACAGTTTGCTTAGAACAAGATCTGGCTGTATTAGCTGTCTGAGATAATTTTACGTGAAAGTTTTGTTTAATTCTTAAAAACTTTTCTGCGGAAAATAACTAAACTTTGTTAACCTTGAAAATACACCAATTCCTTAAAAAATCCCCCACAAAATAAACAAAGCAAACCCTTTACCTTTCACAGCTTCCATTTGCACTCAAAAACACCAGGAAAACTTAAATTGTTGGACGGTAAATCAGTGCCATAGGAACACTGCTAAGGGTCAATATGAGGTCAGACGTATCCGGAGGCCATTGAATGCTTTGTGCTTCATGAGTCCTGCTCTGACATTGTGTTTGATAGATGATATCCACAGTGTTTTTATAGTACATGCATGAAACTTTTCACTTGCAATCACACTGCTGTAGAAGCATTGTGGTAATATTCTGAATTATTGAAATATGGAAGGCAACGATATAATTGGGAAGATGGCTGAGTTGACAGTCTTTAGAAAAAATGGTCACCTTTGCTGTGTAAGGATTAATAAGATTTTGTATGTGTGGCAGATCAGTTTTGGTTTTTTTCTTTTTAGGAGATTCAATTAGTTGAAAATCTAAAAAAATCTTAGGAAATGTCAGACTGTCATTAGAGACACACACATGTCCCAAGCACGAATGTCATGTTGCTTTTAACGGCAGATATCAGAATAGCTTCAGCACTTCATGATCATAAATGAAATTCAGCTTTGGACTTCACATGACTATTGGTTAGTGTGTGCTGTGGGGGGAAAAAAAAAGATAAATCCAGCAGTGAAATAAAAGATTATAATAAAAGGTGATGAGGTACAGAGTTCACTGTATGGCTTTTGAATCATTAAGGTTTTATCTCTCTATTTGATGAGCACACTAAACAAACCAAACTCTTTTGTTATCATGTTTTGTTCATAGTACTTGCAAATGGCCATGCGAATTCTAGAATCCAACAACAGTAAGATCATGAGATGGATTTACTCCTATGTAGGTTGGGAGAATTCATACTGGAAAAGACACTGACGTTTAAGCACTACCTGCAGAAATAAAAAATTCATTATCCCACTCTACTCCGCACTTGTCAGGGCACACTAGAATACTGTGTTCAGTTTTGGCCCCCACTGTACAAAAATGACGTGGACAGGCTGGAGAGGGTCCACAGTAGGGCCACCAGGATGATCAGAGGGCTGGAAGTCTGACAGATGAGAAAAGGCTGAGAAACCCGGGTTTGCTCAGCCTTGAGAAAAGGCGGCTTACGGGTGATCTCATCACCGTGTTCCAGTACTTCAAGGGTGGCTACAAAGAAGACGGAGACTCCCTTTTTCAAGGAGTCGCATGGAAAAGACCAGGGGTAGCAGGTGCAAGTTACTCCTGGGGAGATTCCGATTGGACACAGAAGAACAATTTTTCACAATGAGAACAAGTGGCCATTGGAATGATCTCCCCATGGAAGTGGTGGATACCCCAACACCAGACACTTTTAAGATTTGGCTGGATGGGGTGCTGGGCCATCTTGTCTAGACCTGGTATTCTGTGATTCACTAGTCCTTAGCAGTCTTTGGAGGACCTGTAGCTAAAGTGCTTTTGCACTTGAGGGTTTTTTTGTGGGAGTTTGTTTGCCTTATAATATCTTTGTGTTTAGCTGTCATTCCTAGTCAGGCTTTATTCTCTTGAGCACTAGTTGCCACTTTCTTCTGAAGGATTAGCATCTATATGAACAATTTCTTTAAAAATTAAGTCAGCATTTTTTTCTGAATCACAGGGTTTGGGATTTTTTTACAATCACTATAAAAATTCTGCCCGTTATGATTGGGTGGTCTGTTTCATAAATGAATCGCTTTTAGTCTGCCTCTTGCTTCCCTGAGTCTTTTCCAGAAGTCCTCTGTTGCCATCTGATTCTCTCTCTGGGATGTTCTGGTATTCTTTCTTACTATTTATATATGACAAAAAGCTGATCACGGCCTGGATCTCATTATGATGTACAGCTTATAACTCAATAACCATCTGTTCCATCTTTGTGCTCTTTAACGCTGTTCTGTCTTTTCTGTTGCAGTCCACTGATGTCTGTGAGCAGATTCTGCGAGTGGTGAGTAGGTCCAATCGATTGGAAGAGCTGGTATTAGAGAATGCCGGGCTTAGAACGTAAGTAATTCCTTTGAAATGTTGCATTAGTTACCACTTACTCCCAGCAAAAAGGTTGTGTGATGTGTGCTAGCCAGAATAAGCATTAAAAAAGCTTGTGCTCGATGTCTGCTTTGTTCTGAGGAGCCCGTAGGCACAAGCTTTTTATCAGGTTTTCCAGAGGTTCCTTATGTCCAAGAAATCCCTTCAAACTGATGGGGTTTTTTTTTAAGATTCTGCCTGGAGAGTTGGCTTAAGTGGAGCAAAATGGATTCGATAAGAGCATAAACCCTAAATCAACTCACTCTTACTCTCCAGATTGGTTGCCAACAGAAGTATGAACACCTTTTTATCATTTAAAAAACAGTGTTTGAGATTCTGTTAAAAAAGTGTATTATTCCACCTTGCATAACAGATTATTGTGTCATTCCTAAGAGAGCTGTTTTTATCTTACTGTGGACTGCAGTCCCCTCAAATATAACAGAACTTCTACATTGGCAACTTTTTTAAAGAAGCAAGAAAGTAGATTATTAAGTTTAATGCCTTGCCATAGCCTTAAAAGAGAGGTACCTGGAGGTAAGCCATACGATTTAATCCTTGCATATGTTTTAAATACAGTAAGTTGTAGTTACTAGGTATTTGCTTTTTTCCCTTCACAGGAAATAGAAGCAAAGTTCAAGTTACAAACTGGCCCAGTTGGAAGTATTTGTAGCTTATTTTAATGTTAGAATAGTGCCAAGACTGCGTAGACAAGATAAACTCTTATGCTGATGAATTTTTATGTTAAGAAAATATAAATAATAAAAAACAGTGGAAAGATGGGAGAAGCAGAACACTATACAGAATTACAAATAAAGAATGTAGACAAACACAGGAAAAACACTTGGTCTGCTTTACATTGTCTCCTTTTCCATTGTTTGTGTATTTTTTAAATTATTTTAAAAAGGGTTTTGCATTGAAATACCTTTAGAGGAAAATTGCCTAAATGACAGGAAACTTGAGGTGGAGTTCAGAATTACACCCAAACTTTCTGATCACTAGTGTGTTGCCTTCAATAGCCGACATTCAAGCATAAGCACCTGATTTTAATCTCAGTTTTCTTGCAATATGTGCCATGAAATCCGGTGATAATCATTAATACTAAAAGGTACATTGACTACTATTGCACATTGCCTACCTTGTCACAGTTGGATTAACTGGTTTTGATTCTAACAGGATTTGACAGACAATCAACCTGTGACTTTGGTTTTCATGTCTCCATCTACATGCATAGTGTTTGGCATTTTGCCTTGGTGTGTATCTGCTCCAATCAGCATTGTCTGTCTGTTTTCATCAAGGACACGTTTGTCAGTTTTGCCATTTATCATATCTGCTTGCTAGGAGGAAATCCTGTTGTTGGTGGGTATCTTCCTTCACATAGCTTACAGACCAGTCATTTTTAATGAGCTATGACAGACTGCTGGACCAGGGTCAAGAAAGAGCTACCGAGAGCAGTGCTTTCAGAAACACGTGAGCCACCGCAAGAGCATATATCTGCAGCAGAGTCAGTTTAAGATGATTTCATTCTTTTCTACCTCCACCTACTCATTTCTGTGATTTGGTTTGGGCCATGCCCCCATAAACACTTGTTGTCCTCCCAGCTGATGAGACAGCAAACTGTTGTATACTAGTAGTCGTAAGGACACAGGACTAAGGCAGTGTGGACTTGCTGTTGGAGAAATCAGGTTGTCAAGCGAAACCCCCTGTCTGGTAAGATTTGTATCAGTTTAGATGCTCTTGAACATTATATCCCCATTGCTATTCCTTTAACAGACGTAAAGGGTGCAGTCTAGATTACATTGGATGGCTTTAATGCATATAGCAAACACTAATGTTTTGATAAGTGTGTTAAGTGAGGTAGGTTATATCTGGATTTCAGAAAAAGGAGAAAAGTTCAGGGTGACCTCAACAAATGAGCTTGAAAAGAGGATTATATCCCTGAGGTGTCTTAGAGGAATGAGGAAATGCATGATAACCAGAATATCAATTTGCGTGAAACTGCAAGATGAGTTCTTCAGTCTGTAAAAGTCAGTTTGCAGGAGCCAGTGAAAATGATTTGTTGTTCTTACGCACTCTCTGAAAGCCGGTGGGCAGAATGTCCGTGCCACCATCTACGCCGACCTCTGTAGCCCTGTTCCAAAGGGGACAGCTGGCTATGGCAGAGGGGGAACAACAGAGGTGCCTGCTGCTGGTACCCAGAGGGCCTTTGACCTTGGATCTCATCTGCCCCTACTGGATGGGCTCAGTGTCCTTAGACCTCAGCGTGTTACAGAACGCTGTAATGACAGCAGTCTGTTAGGGATAAAGGAAGAGGAGGAAACTCCCCACAAAGAAAGTTTTTGTTTGTTTGTTGGTTTTTGAACTCACACTCTCATTTTTCTTGGCTGGACATAAGGAGCTTGATTCAGTTGCCTAAGCACAGGCATCTAGTGCCATTTGAAGTGCTGGAGGGTACCCACAGAGTGTTGGCAAATGTAACGGAGGACCTACTGGGGGTATGTAGTCTTCTGCAGCAGCAGCTGGTAGCAAAGCAGGATACCCTGAGGCCTGTCAGGTGGCACAGGTTCAAGCCCAGAATTTCTTTTTGTTGAGTGTTTGTATTCACATGCTGTTTGTATCTTAGAGAATACAAGGCAGCCCATCATCATCCGTTTGCAGCACTGGAACCGCTTCTACCCCCCAGGGGTCCATCTAAGGAAATGAGATTTCAAAGGGAAACTAAGCTTTCCTGGAAGATGTCTGTACTCAAGTACATGTTGCAACAACAGATAACCAAAAGCTATTGAGACCATAGCTCTCTAGTCTTCACTCTTTTCCAGAGACTGGAAGAGGATGCTACCTCCACTGCTATTTGCTGCACCCAGGCTGATCACTTTATGGTAGGCAGGATCTGTCCTGAGGAAAATGAGCAGTGTTAATTAGCACTCTTCTAGCAATGTAGCCAGTAGTTCTGCACCACTGGCCTACGGGAAGTAAGATGCTGTACTTCAAGGCAGAGAGAGAAGGAAACTTTGTGAAGGAAGCTTGAGGGATATTTTTGATTTCTACCTCAGTAGGTCAAGTACTTGGGTCAAGTAAAACATTGGTCAACTTAGGTCAAGTAAAACATTGAAATTACACTCTCACTTTAGCAAAAGCTCACAGTAGGGCTAGTCCCTTAATATATGAAAGCTTCCCAGTAAGTGCAAGGGTTTCCTCTTAGAACCAGTATCAGCTAACAGCCTTGTGACTTAATGCAAGGAACATGTCTCCGTCTGAGTCTGACAATGTGGTCATGTAGGAATACCCAAGCTAGCTTTGAACTTGGTGCTGTGGGTGATGGTAGTCCAGCTGCAGCAAAACGTGCTGAGGTGTGGCAGCGTTCCCTTGCCTCTCAAGCAGATTTGAAACAGCAGTAGGTCGTGCTACTATAGCTACCTACTGTAGCGGGTTAAAGTTAGTTCAAAGCTATCTCTGCTACCTGGCCTGGCTGTTGTGAGCATTACAGAACTGAGATACCACCCTTCCTTTTGGGAGACGTTGCTAGAGCTGTAGTCAGCCAGTTACGTACTTTGATGCTTCTCACTGTAAAAACAAGCAAGCAAAGATCAGTTTATCAGTGTGCTGTTCTTTGAGAGTGTTATTCTTGCTGTTTTACAAGGTCAGAAGTACTCCTGGTTTGTTGACCTGGATATGCTGCAAAGCTCATCTGAGTGACAGTTTGTAAAGAGCTGCTGCAAGTCAGGGATTTGGCTTGTGAGCGAAGGAGGCAGTGGTATGCTGGTTGATGTACGTATCCCACCCGTGTGTGGCATGGAGGAGACTGAAGATATGCCTGAGTTTTAAGTTATCCTGTTACTCCTATTTTGTATTTTTAGATCTTTATCAAAAGCAGTTTGAGCTTTGATTGAGTTTCCTTCAGTCTCTTAGGCTACAGAACAACTAAGTAATAAAATAACCTGCTTTGAAAGATAGCAAATTAACCAGATAAGGATTGTTTAAAACTGTGAAGAATCAGTTACTGCTCTGCAGTAGGATAGGCCACTTCTGTCTAGTATTCCCTCGACATTTTTAAGCCTCTGAATGTGGTGTTGATACAGGGGGTAACAGGAATCTCTTCCTCTCTCTTCTCTTCTTGCAGAGATTTTGCACAGAAACTAGCCAGTGCCCTAGCCCATAATCCCAACTCAGGACTCCATACGATCAACCTTGCTAGCAATCCCCTTGAAGACAGAGGTACTGTAACATTTATATTTTTCTACAAATGTAATAGGAGGATTACTGCTGCTCCGTTCAGCTTTGCCTGAAGAGTAGGTTATTGTTTTGTGTGTAATGCTATTGTAAATATCTGTTGTTCACAAATGGCTGAGAATTGCTATTCTTTTTGATTTATATGTATCCATTAGCTTGTTAAGAAATATTTCAATGTCTTAAAGCAACCATGGATTTTATTAGATTGCATTACCTTTTTGCAGAGGTTTCTTTTAAAGGAAGATAGAACACAGTGACTGTTTAGAACTAGAGAGTAAAGTGGTGTGCATTTTTAAAGGAAATGTAAGAATTTGAAAGATGAAGCATGAGGCAACTTTGTTGCCTGGAATCCAAGCAACAAAGTTGCCTCATGTTTCATCTTTTCTGATAGTTTTGTGTTTTTATTTCAGCCATAATTCTGTACTTACTATAGCATTGAAACCATTCCTTTTTTTTCAGCTTTGTGCTAGCCCGTAGCGTTGCCAGTACTTGGCGATGTTCAGTAATACTGGCATAGCTGGCATCCTTATGGAGCAAAGTGCTGTTGACTCCACAAAGTGGAAAATCAAGCTGAGCAGCTCAGCTTTTCTCAGACTAGGCACCGCTAGGCATGATTTCAGTACATATCAAGTCAAGTCATTCCTTTCCTTGTCTATTCTCTTTTCACCCAAGAGGCATTTATTTTTAAAATAAGGTTACATTCTTTCAGTCTGGAGTTGACCCTTCAGCACTGCCCACGTGAGATTTCCTTTTGCTTCGCTTAATGCATTCCAGGCACACAGTGTTCTGGGATCCGACTATGTTGTGCTCCTGTTGGGCCAGGAGAAAAATAAGAATTTCATACAGTGAACCTTTTTTTATTTGGTTTGTTTTGGGGAAATTTTCCAGTCTCTCTGCTGTCATGATCCAAAGTAGAAAAACTGTTTGTTTTGATTACAACCTGACTCACTCATTATCTGATCAACACAGAGATTTGTAGGTGTCTCTCCTTTCTTCTGGCTTAGTGAGGAAAAAAAAGACAGGAAGGGTTTTTTTCCTTTCCCCTTTTGTATCTCTTTTCCTTTTGACTAGAAACAAGTATGAAAATACTTTTTACCTATTCAGAGTAGTTTATTTAAAATTTTTCACATGAATTGATTTAACTCTTCTGATTACCTCTTGCCTGCTGATTACTGCTTGCCCTTTTTAAGAATCCATATCACGTGAAAGCCAGGGTTTTGCTGAAAAATGTTGTTATCACACTGTGCCGTAGGCCTAACTGCATTGTACAAAAATTTCTGGTGTAAGCTGGAAAAAAGGCTGTTACATTGTTGGTTCTGCTTTTGAAGAAGTGTATTTAGATTGTATTATATGAAAGGGTTTTTTTTTAAAAAAAAAGAACTAATTTTATCTTGAAAGCAAATGACCAAATATTTGGTAGATATTCTACAGTGCGGGTTTCTATTTATTTATTTATTTATGAAAAACATATCAGTGTGAGTACTTTCTTTGCAACAAACCTATAGATTCAAACTGTTTTGCAGTATCCACACACAAGATACAAATGAAATGCAGAAACTACAGCTTGAAGAAATTAGCAGGGCTTTCTCATTATCTCAGTTTCTCTTACCACATATGCAATTAAGATTTGACCTTTTCATTAGGGAATTAGGTAAGTTATATGAGTACTGAAAGAGAAATTAACTATAATGGCAATGTGCATATACTGCAGCTTTTCAGTTTAAGAAAGATTTACATGTCCTGTGGTCTGACGTTCACTGAGTGCAAGGTAGATTTGACTTTATTAAACTGAAGGGGCAGCCACCTTTCACAAGTAAAAGCTGGCATCATGGAGATTCATATGAACATGTGGATTTTGGAAAATATCCCTTGAAAAATCACTCACAGGAACTGGAAGTTCAACTAGATTATTTTGCAATTATAAGGGAAATAACACAGACTTGTGTGAATTATGGGGAAGAACATATTGTTGTGCCTTGTTTGAATAAAAAACCGCACAAACCTATTGAGTAGCAATAAGTAAAGACATTATCTTACTACATCAGCGCAACTGTCTGTATTCCAATAACATGGGAAGTGTGTTTAAGTTTAGTAGGACCTGGCTTGAGTTCAAATACAAAGCGATGTTTATATGAAGTGATTTACACTAAGACCAGTCTCTTAATTTGTGATCAGCTTCTCTTTGTGGTACTGTCAATGTTTGTGAGACTAACATCTGGAAAGTTTGTTATCAATCTTGACTTTAAAATCTAGCCGTGCTAAAGCGATGGGAGTTTTGCTTTTGGCTCTGCTAGGATCAGAATTTAATCTTGTATTTTGTTAAAAATAATGCAAACAAACATACTGAAGCCTAGAAATACTCAGATTCAGAACTGTGTGCCTGGATACAATTAACTCTACTTCTGCCATTAGAGCTCTCATCTCTGTTATGAGGTTAGCAAAAATGGGTGGCTTAAAGTGTGTTCAAGGGCCTGAATGACCAGAAGCACTTTTCTGCACCTGATTCCTATATCTTATAACTCGGTGGATCCTTAATCCCCAGTGCTAGTAAGATGTTAAATTTTTTCAGCTTGGCTAGAGTCGTAAGTGGTCTGCAAATTGTTAGCTAAATACCAAGTTAGAGAGGTAGAAATATTTGCTGCACATTCTACTCGAAATGCTTCACAACAAGAGTTATATTTGTGATATCCTTAACAATTCTGATTATACTCCTTTTCTCCTATTTTGCCAGCATAACTCTACCTTGATTTTGAAAGTATATTTTGTGACTAAACCACCTTAACAAATGTGTACAGTCAGCTACAGAATATACATTCTGAGGCCAATTTAACACAGATTCGGCCTCCTACTTTAGAGGAGCTGAAAAGATACTTTTTAAAAAGTAGAACAGCTATGAAAGATAATCCTTTTAATATGACTTGATTCATTATTGCTGAAAGTTGGCAAAGACATCCAGTTACCTTTGTGCTTTACAATAAATAGTACCAAGGTATCATGGCTCTAATGTTTTGACAGTATAAATAAAATACAGTACGTTGTTTTGAGCCGTGTGGACGTTGCACTGATCACGAGCATACACAACTTGCGTTTACAGAGAGCATTAAAAAACCCCCTACAACCATATCTGCAAGGTAGCTGCTCTTTCATTATCAATGATAGGCAAAACCTGGTAAAAACAGAGTAAACATATGGATATGACATCCTAGCAGCCTCTTTCATGTCTGCATATGTAGAAAAAAGGGTATCAGCTTTTTCATTTACTGTGTTTTGAATCAGGTAAAAGGCTTTACCCCCTTTCTCTTTGCCCTTTTCTCTCCAAGTGAATTGTTGTACAGAACTATATTTCACACGTCAGGTTAAGCCTGGAGTTTCTGTGTTGATTTATTCCTCTACTAAATATTTCATGGATTGGTTCCATTGTTATTTAGGATGTGCCCTTTTAATGAAATTTCAATCTTTCGCTTAAATGCGGGGATTAAATTTACAGTGTGTGGAACTTGGATACTCTGATAAAGGGCTTTATTGAAAATTGCTTTTTTTCCCCTCTCTTTTTTTTTCTTTTTTTTTTTTTTTCTCCTTTTGCTGGATTTGTGCTGAGGTGGTCCAGTCTGTGTCAGCACCTTAATAGGCTTTTGCTGTTTGGGACCATGAGTGTTTGCAGCGTTTCCAAGCCTGTGTCCTGCAGGCTACTGTAAGGGAATTAAGTGGCAATTACAACTTGGTGGAGATTTCGGGCTCTTAGGGTTTGCCTCTTAGCTAATGTGGGTGTCTCTCTTGCCTTGACAGCCCTTCCTTTTAAAGAAAAGAAAAATAATTTGAAATTTTATGTTAAATACCATTGTTGGGTTTTATTTTTGGTTGGGTTTTTTTTTGGTTTTGTGGGGTTTTTTGTTTGTTTTTGTGTTTTTGATTTTTTGTTTGGGGATTATTTTTTTTGCTGAACCATAAAGCTTCCAGATTTCCCAAGTGTTAACTGTTTGGCATGTGTAATATCTTCCTTTTGACTCCTTCTCAAAGGTATGTGTGTATTATGTAGTTTTTTTAAACTAATTCAGATGGCTCACTGATCATTAATAACAAAATTCCCTATCTGTTCCGTGTTTAGCAAAGAAAGGATCTTGACTACATCAGTCATTTCAAAGATTTATTGTCATAAAAAGACAGGGTCATTTTAGGGCCACCCCCATGGTGAGTGCAGTTCCTCCTGTAGTTCCACCAGTGCAGTTTGCCTCTGGTGTGATTGCTGGGAAAATCTGAGATAACACAACTGACCTGCAAAAGTCTATTTTCTCTTTGCTCCCCCAACAGGTGTGTCATCTTTGAGCATCCAATTTGCCAAACTTCCAAAGGGACTGAAACATTTAAATTTATCTAAAACTTCCTTGTCACCTAAAGGTACGTTTTATAAGTATGCCTCTCTTTCTGTTCTAAAAGCTTCGCGTTTCCATCCTAATCATACCATTTGTTACCAGATTATAGATTAATTCTGTAAATGATTTACATGTGTGTTCTCAACAATGCAGCTATTTTTTGCAGTGCTGGGTTCTGTGTCCCCTTCAGCACTTTGAAAAACTTTTAGTCTCTTCTGTAGGCTTTGGGCTCGAACCTGTATAGTAAAGAAAGATCAAATTTAGAATTGGCATAAATTATGTGTTCCATGTGTGCTTCAAGAAGACATCTGAAGGAAATAATGTTTTGGGAATTTTCCAAATGATTTGTGCACAATTATTTTATGAAACCAAGCGTTGTGACAGTGTCTGATAAGTGGTTTGCTCTGAGTAAAGACTTCCTTGTTTATAATTTAGAAGTTTCTGATTTGGTATCCTAATTGAAATGTATATATATTTTAAAAGCAATGACAGTACTGAAACACAAGTAAGGAGCTTTCAGGATTTTTTGCATTGCTGTTTTAGAAATGATAGACACAGTGACCTCTTAGGCTGCAGAAACCCAGGGTCTCCTGTAGAGAACATGACTGTTAGAAATAAATGCACTGACATTATTGCAGCTTTTTCGCAGATGTTGATGACCTGGAAAAGATGAGTGGGTTTTGGTCTCTGAAGGACGCTAGTTGATAACAGAAAGAAGCTGTGCTCTTTTATCCTTTTAATTATTGCTCTGAAGTGCAGATTTTGTGTTTTCCTTCTTTTTAAGGGTTGATGTGGGGGAATATGGGTAGGGAGAAGGGGGTTTTGTTGTTTTTTTTTATAAGTGCTTGTAACTCTTGTTATGCTTAAGTAAATAGTAAACCCTAAACTGAATTTATTCAATCATGATTTTCATTAAAAAGACTTTATTAAACTCTGTGGTTTTTTTTCACACTGCTAAATTCATTTTCAGTGACAAGCAGTTGATTAAGAGTTTTGACTAACCTTATATGTACTTTTGAAATGAGATGTTCATGAGTTGAACAGAAATTCATGCAGTTCTGGTATGTTCATTCATCCTGTGCTTTTCTTCATGTGATCTGAATGACTTCAGCAAGTGCCTGTGACGATCAATTCAAGAGAAGACTAGCTACGATTCCATCTTTGTAAAGCATAAATGTCAGCTTGATGAAGTTCATCTACAAAGCTCTTGTCAGTAAAAATGAATTCTGAGGTTACAAAAGAGTTCAGAAGGTTTTTAACACACTTTTTGAAGACAATCTTTAAACAAAAGCTGAAAATATTTTCCAGTCTAATACTGACCTCATGTGAATCCCTAGTCCAGACTGCTCTGCAGTAACTATTCTCCAGAGAGTAACATGTCACCATGAATATTGTCCCATGGCAGCTCCTCAGTGTTCCTTAAAAAAGTATATGCAATGTCTTAAAATTGGAATCCTTATAACCCTCTGGACCTGAAGAAACTGAGCTTCACCTCTTTGGTTGTCTGCGAAGCTGTCTGCCTTAGCTAGATGACAGTACTGAATTGGTTTTAACTCGGGAGGTTGTTTTTGAACTTGTGATATTTTCTCTGGGGAGAGTCTAAAGGAGACCTTCGATTCAGTAGACTCCAAGGTGCATGGATTTCTTTTTTTCCTTAGCCTTCCTTTTTATTTTTTTATTTTGAACTTTTCAGTTTCAGAAATTCTGTACAATCCCTCAACTGGTTTTGACCTTACTTAAAAGGCACTTTCTACTCCAGATAAGTTTCTAAGATTGAGAAGTGAAGTTCAGGTGGTAGCTTCCCAGTTGATCTTTCTTCAAATATTGTATCTCAAAGTTCCTGAGAGCTATTAACACTCTGAGCCTCCTGAGAGGAGTAAAAGAGCATAAAAGATTGTCTGCAAATGAAAGTGAGATTACTGTTAGAGTATAGCATGAGGGAGGTGAAGTTCAAACAGAAATTTTATTGATTTGAAGATTCTTGTTAAATGGAAAATTCTAGTATACTCATTCAAAGATAGAGCTTGCTTTTCTGAGCCTAAGCCAAAGGCTAATTAAAAAGGCCCTCATTCACATTGTTCGCCTTCAGTGATGTGGCTGATTTTGAGCAGTTGGCCCTTTTTAAACATGAAACAAGCAGCAGCATTGCAGATTGATTGATAGCTCTTCTTCTACCCCAAACTCAGACACCGCTCCTAAATTCCCAAACTTGGTTCTTGATACTGTATGCTGAATTATTGACATTCATTTCTGCTTCTTGTTGTTGAGTATAAATGCTGTTCAGAAGACTCAATAAAGTGAATCCAGAGCTATAAGCTCTAGTGGTTAAATAGAGCTTTTTAGATCTTTCAAAGTTTCAGAAAGTATTCATTTGCAGTTTACCTTTATAGACAGGGTGTAGATTCAGCAATGCAGTGTTAAGAAAAAAGAACTACTACACTGAACAGCAGAGTTTTGAGACTTGGCAAAAATGTCACTGGACTTCAATTCTTTTCAGTATCAAAAGCCACCTGAAACCAAGAGCCATACTACTGATATGGGAGACTTTCTTAATACTTGGAAGCTTTGAAAACTAACACACTGACATGGGGTATTTTGTTCTCCAGTGGCTTGCTGGCTGCTTCCTCCACACCCTCACTGGTAAATCCATTTTGTAATGTTTTTAAGTGAAGAACAGATGTGTTTCATCCATTGAATGCCAGTCCATTTTCACTGACCAGATAGCTTTGAGAAATCACCTAATACTGTGTCATAGTTCAAAACACTTGCCTGCTTCGTAGCTTGGGCCGGACACTTAGAAAAAAAATTACTGAATCTCCTAAAGGACACAGTAATGCTTGTGTAGGTAAGAAACACAGGCTTGTAGCGCTTGAAATGCAGCAATAGCCATCTGCAAAAAATTAGGAACTTGGTGATAGGCTACAGAGCCCTCAGATAAAAGTTAGATTTGAAGGAGCTGGATGTAGCCAAAAAAAAAAAAATATAAAAAAAATGTGAAAAGGT
>VWZZ01000077.1:84831-101083 GCA_013399095.1 Psophia crepitans
GTTTTTAAGTGAAGAACAGATGTGTTTCATCCATTGAATGCCAGTCCATTTTCACTGACCAGATAGCTTTGAGAAATCACCTAATACTGTGTCATAGTTCAAAACACTTGCCTGCTTCGTAGCTTGGGCCGGACACTTAGAAAAAAAACTACTGAATCTCCTAAAGGACACAGTAATGCTTGGGTAGGTAAGAAACACATGCGCTTGAAATGCAGCAATAGCCATCTGCAAAAAATTAGGAACTTGGTGATAGGCTACAGAGCCCTCAGATAAAAGTTAGATTTGAAGGAGCTGGAAGTAGCCACGTCCTAATTTGTGTTTGGAAAAGCTGAAGAATTTTGGAGGAAGAAAGCTCTGACTGGTTTGTTCCCAATGTGAGCTTTTTAATTTTAATGTGAAAAACATGTATTTGTTCTGATTAGGAACTGAGAGCCTTTATCCATCTCTTGATATTTTAATTAACTAACTTTTTCTGAAATTACAGGCGAATAAGTTAATTGAAATGTTTTTGATTTCTAGGTCTTGTCAGTTGCTTTTGAAGTTCTGGTAATTATAATTGTTAATGTACTTGGTCTTCCACAGATACTTTCATCTACTTCCACAGATACTTTTGTCTAATTATTGTTTGCAGGAAGACACTGACTTACCATTATGGAGTAAAGTCTGATTTAAAAAATATGATTCAAAATAGGATTGCACTGTTCAAGCCACTGTGGGCTTGGCAAAGAGATTTCTTCCCTGGATCAGGGACCTGTAACACACTGGGGCTCCATCAGTGCAGCTGGTAGAGCCTGGTGGTCCAGGCTAAACCAGGCATGCTGCAGCAGGGAAGGGTCTTGTGTCTGCCTGGTGTTCTGTATTGCTCTGCTCCAGTGCAGCGGTGGTGACAGAAGGTCATTAAATGTTTGTGTATGTCTGTGTTCACTGAAATTGTGCCCTTGCAGGGTCCGGGCCAGTTTTGTCTGGAGTTGACTAAGTTGAGTACTGACATTTTTTTTATTCAGGGGTGAATAGCCTTTCCCAGTCACTGAGTGCCAACTCGCTGATCGCGAACACGCTCGTCTATCTTGACCTCTCAGGGAACGCGCTCCGCGGTGATGATCTCTCAGTAAGCACTTACTTCTCATTTGGGAGTTAACAAATAGATGTTTTAATTATTGTTAAGACAAAGGCAAAGCCGTTTTTTTTAGATCCTTTCTTGCTTTTATTTCAGTACAGTTCTAGTAGGGATAGAAAATAACATTTTGATTTCTACTCTTTACTATATGGTCAGAGAATTCAATTGCCCCACATGCAAATGCACATAATTTTTAGTTCATGCTTTTAGTCCTTGTCTTCTACTGACAAATGAGAAAAATGCAAGTGTGCCACTTGTTTCCGTGGTCTTACTATGCTCCCCGAGTTCTGTTTGAAAGTGACCAAAACACAATTAAAAAACCCTCATCTTTTTAGTGATAAATGTATTACAAATTTTTCACTGGAAGGTTGGAAACAAAGGATTTCTTTTGACTTGGAAAGACTTAATTTCTAGTTTTCAGTATTTTTGTTTGTATAAAGAAATCTGTGCACCTCCTTGACACGTGCTGTGAAAGCTGATGATTAGTTGAAGAATGTAATTATTTTTTAAATTCCTTTGTTCAGTTTATCAGTTGCCATAGAGGTGCAGCTCTGCTTTATCCATAACAAAATCCACTTAGTTCTCATTTTGTACGTACTCGCTTTTTGACTGTTAATCTGTACGTCTCTCTCACATCAAAAGCTGTGTGCTTGTAAGCATCACATTTTGAATTCCTTAAGTATTGAACATCTAAAATATGCAACACTAGACTCACCCAATCTTACAATTTAAAGTGTAGTCAGTCGTAACTCTGACGTTCTCACAAACCTTACTAGTTTCAGATTCATCAGCACATTCAAAGAAGTAGTCTTTTTATACTAAAGAGGTGAAAGTTTGAATGGACAAGAGGATTTAAAAGGTAGCAAGCAAATAGTTAAATGTAAATAAAGACATGCAGTGGCTTACTCTTTAAGAGAAAATAATATAGCTAATAATGCAAAAACAAAAAGTAAAATAAAATGTACAGCTTTGATAGGCAGTGCTTGAAGAAATCTGATGTCTGCCTACAGTATTTTAAGGGACATAAATGGAGCTTTTTTTAACCTGTCAGAGAGACATGGTTCAAAGAAAAAAGATTATTAATGCTGAGATCTCTTAATCTGTGGAACAGTTTTCCATCAGGCATAAGGAAATCCTGTTACTTAGCAGTTAAAATAAACCCTAGCAAAGCACAGGGATTTTTAAAGCAGGGACTTTTCTTGCACTGTAGGTGTAGGTGCTAAATGACCTATTTTTCAGAAAGATGGATCTGTTTTAGAAATGTTGAACGTGCTCTCTTCGTCTGGATTTCATGTGGAGTTGAGCATTCTGTTTCCATGAATTAGGTCATACTTCTATCTTTCTGTGGTGTTCTCTGAGACTATAAAAAGCCCAAAAATAAAACAGCATATAATAAGAAGTTTTACATACACTAACATTGATAGGACATTGTATGCAGTACTGAACCATCAGTATTAAAATCTGGTTACCTGTTCTGTATTCTCCCTTAAACCTTTAATGCACTGCTGATATTAAGAAATAACCATGGGCTTCAGATGCAACTTAGTTGTTTCCCTCATGCTTTAAGGGACTGGCTTAAACTTGCAAACCAATTCACCTGTCTGAAATGTAACAGCAATCTGAGTCACATTGCAAAGTATTTCTAACTAAATTAATTACCATTTGCTGTGAAAGTGAACTGCAAGGTAGCTCAAGATTTGTGCATTAAGAGTAATGTTTGATAAATGTAGTCTGAGCACCATTTTTCCTGTTACATTAAAAAATGATAGCTTTCAAAAGTAAAATAGATTGTATTGATTTGGCAAAAAGAAGCTTCAGACACAACTCTTGAGAGCAATTTTATAATGAAAGCCTAAAATGTAATG
This sequence comes from Psophia crepitans, assembly GCA_013399095.1. Classification (NCBI taxonomy): domain Eukaryota; kingdom Metazoa; phylum Chordata; class Aves; order Gruiformes; family Psophiidae; genus Psophia; species Psophia crepitans. The sequence goes on from VWZZ01000077.1 coordinate 87,814, forward strand.
CGAAGTAATTGGTAATTGGTGTTATAATATCAAAATTAATGTGGATAATTCTCCTCTTTTTTTTTTTCCTCCATTAATTATAGAGCCTGTACAACTTTTTGGCCCAGCCAAATGCCCTTGTTCACTTGGATTTATCCAACACGGAGTGTGCGCTAGATATGGTAAAGATGTTCTTTTTATGGAGATTCAAACACCACAGAAACATTCCCCACCTTCTCTCTCTAGGTACTTCTCTGGGTTAATATAAAGTAAAATTTTTAATTTTTTTTTTTTTTTAACCAGGTGTGTGGAGCCCTACTTCGTGGATGTCTCCAGCATCTAGCTGTCCTTAGCCTCTCTAGGACTCTCTTTTCTCACAGGTACAGTTTAAATGTCATTACTCTCAACTCCTGCAATATTTTGTTTTATAATCTCTTGTTTTCATGTTGCAACTTTCTTTTTAAGAAGAAATTCAAGACTTTATAAAAGTCTCAGAAGTCTTAGTGCTCTATGAAATAGGTACTATTTACTCCAAGCAAAATATTTTATTGCTCTGTCTGCTCTTTGCTAGATGGCTGTAAAATAAGCCACCTTGTCTAATACGTTTTTTGTGATACTGATGCAGCGGAAAGTCTCTATATATCTTTTGTCTCTTAAGAGGCATAACATCAGGCTTTGAAGTCTGGCTGACTGGACTCCTCTTTAAATTTAGTTTTTAAAGTTTGTATTTTTCGTCATTTGATGATTGTTACAAATGCATTTTTTCTTTTTTGTCCTTTTCTGGGAGGAAGTCCCTTTGAAAGTCTTTGAGACTGAACATTGACTTTGTAGAATACTTGCATTGTAGGAAATATTAACATTAGCTTCCCTTTTCTTCAAATTAGTGTTTTGGGTCAGTATCAGAGAAAATACCTAACTGGGGGTAATCCATCCAGCACTGAGTAATTATTTCTAGCGGTGAAAAGGCAATTTCAGGGTATTTGTAATGCCTTGTTTGATCTTCTTATAAGTATGTTCGCTATTATCCAGACCTAAATGATCATTCTTTGTAGTTCACCAAACAGAAGCTAAATAGTAATGTCTTCTGTGCAGCAGTGCAATGCTGAGGATTGTTTGTTGAATCAACATTTTGATGACATTATATTTCTAAGCTAATTGAGAGCCACTGATTACAGAGCTGTTGAAGGTAGAGCAAATTAAACATGTAAAAAATCATTACAGTTCTGACAGCGTGTATTCACTGTTTATTGAAATGAGAAGTGTCTAGATGCTACTTCTTAATGAATTTGTTTACTTACAGAAAAGGAAAAGAAGTCCCTCCTTCCTTCAAACAATTTTTCAGCAGCTCACTTGCTTTGACGCAGATTAATCTTTCGGGAACTAAACTCCCTCCTGAACCTCTAAAGTAAGAATTTCATTTCATTTTCTCCTGTTGCCTAAAACCTAGTTTGCATTGTTATTATATGAGTGCCTCATACTAAAAATGAAGGGGAAAGGATTTTGCCTTTTTTTTTCCATTGTATGTTATTGATATTGCAAGAGTGAATTTCATAGTGATCAGACATTCAAGAAATGTTGTTTCCATCTCACAATTGAGACTATAAATCATATTTTGTTCTGTGGGAATGTCAGCTGTTTAGCTTCCATCAACGTTTTTTTGTGATGTATTTCTTACTTTGTGTCTTATGAACAAAACTGTGTGCTTCACAGTAAAATTGGATTATGTACTTGTATGAGTGCCATTCCTTTGATGCCGTGGTATTGCAGCAGCCACTATGAAACTGAACCTGTTGCAATGTTTGGGAGGAGAGACTATTGCACAGAGCTATGCTGTCCCTTTTGGGGAGAGACGTGGTTGCCACACTTCTAGGAAAGCTGAGTGTAATGCGTCTCTCTGCTGACTGTCACCTATCCTGTGGCTAACAGGTTCTGCTGATGTGGATTGGTTACTGGAGAGAAATTCTTCTTACAGGCTGATCTGTAGACAGGTCATGCTGTGGTTCTGGCAGAATCCTTGTGTTTATTGGGCTAAATTAAAGAAAGGGCTCTTCCCAGAGCATCAGCTTGGTAGCCACTGTGCATTAAAATGTACATAACTCTATGCATAGTAGACATCTAGACATGTTCACTAATTGTTTCGGGGAACACGCCTCCAAAGTCCTAATCTGGACACAGCTAAGGACAGATAAATGTGTATGTTGGGAGCCTGCCTCCTGAGGGAAAACAGTGAAGAGAAGTGGACAGTAGTTCAGCAAGGCAGTAACTAATGAATGGGAGTTAATGGCAAAATTGGATGTGAGATATAGAGTACTTAGTGACTGCCACATGGGAAGCTTTTGATATAATCTCGTGGAAGCTAAGGGAGAGAAAAGTGACAACTGGCATACAGGAAAGAGTAGTGTGCAGTGTTTTGAGATGTTTTTTCGTAATGCAATTTGGCATTGGAGAGGACAGTATGGTGCTTAAGTAAGATGCACTGGATTGAAATCAATTTTCAGCTGCAGGAGCCTGTTATTTTAGCTCTGATCTTCATTCTGTGTGATGCTTTTGGTTGCTGTCTTGCTTGCTTAGACTCCTGGGATTAGGAAGGTATGGTACTGATGTTTTTTCAAGTGGAAGGTCATTATTGAGAAACATGTTGGATGATACTGATTAACTTAGGGCTTTTCATTCTGTGATGGAGGGCAGCAGCGAGCTGTGTTTAATGAAGCAAGAAGAGTGGGGTATATATGTGACTAATACACAAAACAGTCTTATCAGTGCTACAGGAAAAAAAGAATGCTGTGGGACATTGAATATATCTACACAGATTAGGAAAGGTGAGAACACTCGTATTTATATTCATAATTAGCTGTTCTTGGCATTTTGAGTATCTCCTGGACTGTGAGGAGTTTGGGCAGATGAGTGCTCTACAGTTGTCTACTGTTTGTTATCCGAAATACTTGTGACACCTTGATCGGCCAGCTGTGCAGCAAACAAGATCTTCCTGGTCCTTTGCAGCCGAAATGATCTGTATTAGCAAACACCTACTCTGTTAATAATGTTTAAGATAACCTGGCTCAACTTGACTGAATTGGGTTGCTCGTATGACGAGTGGTGGAAGTAAAGAGGCAGCGATGGGTAGTGTAGGATGAGCTGAGAACGGAAGCCTCTTCCACCAGCACAGACAGATCCAGAAAGGAGCATATATCCAAAGCCCAGCTGGACACGGATGGTCTGCGAGTGTCCGTGCCGCTCTCAGCTGGCTGGCATTTGGCATGGGCTTCTTTTGTTCTGATGGCAACGCTAACCTCTACCTAGGAGGTAGGGCAGAGCTCTTAATATTTTTTGGTAGTTCCCTTGAAGTGCTTGTTCTCTGACCTGAGCTTTTTCTTCAGTCTGAGCTGAGTGTCTTTCACAACAGTACAGAGAACTCTGATCTGCAGTACACCTTGCTTTCCCTGTATGGCTTGACCAATACCCTTCAAAAACATCCTATGGGAGTTAATGTGGTGTTAAAAGGACTGAGGATGTGCTATATCCTGGGGCAGCTGCTTAGTCTTTTGGTCTTAACTGTAGGAAATTACAAAACTTCTACAGAACAATCAAGATCATAGGATTTGTTAAAGACAAGAAGGTGGAAATACCATTTTTTTCAGACAGACTTTGTCATTGTCAAGATTGTAGTAGCAAATGAGGGGTGATTTCTAGAAGGAAAAATAAAAATGACGTAGTGTACGATAATAGCACTTCTCTGGCATCTGTCACATCTGTCAGCAGTGCATGTCAAAAAGCTTTTGACCACATGAGCCTTGGAACTGTCATGTGACAAAGGAGAAGTACCTGGTTTGTGTCCATGAACTAGAGGTCACTGAGTTGGATGTGTGATTCAAGATCAAGCCTGCCTGCAGAAAAAAATATAGATAACATGCAGATACCTGACACCCTGAGTCCCAAATTCCCCTGGTTATTTGACTTCTTTCTTAGCGACTTACTTTAGATCAACAGTTGTGGTAGGTTTAATTGCATGTTCGAACTCAGTGAGTGTAAAGATACTGGTTATCAGTGCACTCAGAGAAGGAGATGAACTCCCTTGTACAGTGATGGAGCTATTAATGAAGTCAAGGCTTTCAGGGGAGAGGTTTGCTGTTAAAGCTGTACTGCAAGGATGCCACGCAGTGGGTGGGGAGTGTGCTTTTAGTTCTTGTACATGGTTAATATAGTTAATGTTCCATCAGAGCTTGCTTTTTTCTCCTTTTTTTTTTTAACTGAGTGTAGCAGTTTATCCTCTCTTTTCCTTGTTTAAGTGTATGTTGGCATTTTTGTTCATTTACAGACATTGCCAAAATTTGTATTTTGATCTGTCAGGGCTGTAACAAGACAAATTTCTGATATGCTTCTCATGCGAATGTTAGTTACAAGGCCAGTTCTTCTGTTCTGCATATACCACAACTGACAAGACCTTCCTATGTATTGCCATGTGTAATTTAAACATAGTGGCTGAGTAATATTATGTCTGCCTTCAATGCCTTTGAGTGCTGGTGATTTTTGGTGACAAAGAATTGAGAAGTCATGAGATTTTCTTAGGATGAGGTTATAGGAAAGAGGTTAGGAAAAAAAACCACAAACCCTTTTTTTGTCCTGTGAAGAGAGTACATTTGAAGCAGTGCTGTGTCTCTTTTAATGGTCACACTGTTTTTTGGGTGGGGGGTTTTTTTCTGGTTTTTTTTTTTTTTTCCTCAGAACATTTAGGAAGTTCTTTGCAAAGTTATCATTATCCAGATTAGCTGAATAAAAACATGTTTGGGAAGGAAACAGAGACAAGAGTTGTCTAAAAGTTTGTAAAAACTGATGCACAGCTTTCACTTTTTTTTCTCTAGATCTGCGTATTAATAGCTTTAAGAAGTAAATAAGCACAAGATATTTGCCTTTCTTAACAGCCAAGGTCTGATTAACAGTTATACCTGCAGGGAAGATATAAATAGGTGTAAATGAAAAACCTTCCTGGGGTGCACACATTTTAAAATACGGCTTTTGCACACCACGTGCGTAGCAAGTGTATATGCAAATGGCTCAGCAAAATGGACTGGGTTTTTTTATCTCTGTGCGTGAGTCATTTGGATTCTGTTAATTTGCTTTTGGCTGAAATGAAGTTTGGGGAGGAAGTCCTTCTGTTTCACTGTTCAGTTACTAATTCAAAGGTACGCACAAATTGCGTTTGCTCCTTCTCTAAGACACATACTGTTGTGCTTTCTGATTTGACAGTGTTAATACAAATATAATATTTACATTAACTTTTTCATGTAGAAACAAACTCCTGTAAGGCTTTAAAGGTGGGTTTATGAAAATCATAATCAGTTGTTGCTACACTTCTCTGCCATTTTTCTTAAAGACAAAAGATACCATTGCCTGGGAATATCATTTTGAAATCTGTAAATATTTATTGGGTTGCAGAAATGGAGGATTGAACATGATCCAGTGTTTGAGTGTTACAGGCACTGTGCCTGGCTGAAATGCCTGGTTGCATTGCATCTTGCTGTATTAAAACCCCATTTATTTTCTTGAATTTTTGGAAAATCAGAGAGTCAGTACAGTTGTACAACAGAACACACCTTTTGTAATCATTTGATGGTCTTTGAAAGCAAATGTTGAAGAAAATCTCTGATGAATGTTATTAAATGTTGATGTACCATTAGCTTTACGATTGCAGGGATGCAGGGCTAATAAAGGAATTTTTGAAGGTACTGGGGTGTTCTAAGTGTGGCAGGTTTGTGCTGCTATTGTCATTTAAGAAATAACTCCTCAGCTGGTTTAGTTTTGTTTTGAAATGGTTCTTTGCTTTATAGGTGTATTAACCTGTGATCACTTAGATGATGATGATGATGTAAAGCTGCTTTTTTTTTTTTTTCAAATGGTTCTAAAATTGATCTTTTTCAGAGCGCTTTTATTAGGCCTGGCTTGCAATCACAATCTGAAGGAGGTGTCTTTAGATCTCAGTAGCTGTGAGGTAAGGCATATTTATCAGGACGTGTTCAAAAGATGCAATGATGTGGAATTAGAATTCCGACAAAATCCATTGGGCGAGATACTCTTCCTCTCTAGTCTGAAGTTGTGGAGAAGGTAGAACTCAGAGAAGCAGTTACGGTAAAAATCAGCTGCTGTGTCTCACAGCATCCTAAATAATGAGTATAGAGATTCAAAGCACCTGCAGCACCTGACTGGCAAAACGCTCCTCACAGGGTAGCTGTTCCAGAGACTCAGCCAGTGTGCTGTTTGCTGCTTGACAGCTTCTGCACTCTGGTGCTGTGATTACACAGGACCCTGAAGCAGGATTTTCCAAGGTGCCCAAATTTGAATGGACTAAGGAAGTTGCATGCACTGAAGGCGTGTCTGTGGTTTGATTGTCTTCCTTCAAAACCAGAGACATGCTTCCTCTTCTGCAGGTTTGCTTTTTCACCTTGGGAGAAATTCTGCTTTCCTAATTAATTCAGGCCAATATGGAACGTGGTAAAAGCTGGTTGAAGCATGCTATTAACATATGAGGCACTGTGCAAATGGCTTTAAATATCTCAAGAATTTTAAAAAAACCAGTTGTGGTGGCTTGATTTGCTTTATCATGTTTCCTCTTGCTTCTCTGTGCTTTGCTGTGCACTTTTTACTCAGGTTTGTTCATACTCCTGCAGGATGATACCTGTGCGCTACAGCTTATGACAAAAGGTCAGCCATGACCCCGGCGAGCCAGTGAGGCAAAGTTACATAGAGAACTATGTGGAGTCTTGCCAAAACCAACATGACCCAGCTTAAGCTCAGGCCTTCTGTATCTGAGAGGCCACGTTTTCCTTTTTAGGCTGCAAACAAAGCCTCGTATTTGTTAGGCAGATCTTTCCAAGTCCATCACCTGAGTCGTAACTGTTCTGGAAGAACCTTTCAAATGCAATAGTTTCCCTTTGAGCAGAAAGCATCCTGTTTGCTGAACACATTGAGGTGCAGTAATCCTTGCCTTAGATTCGTAGTCAATTGCTTTTGGAACGTGCACAGATTTCCTTATGAAGAAAAAATCAAATAATTGTGAATGCATTCCACAGTTTGTTTTGATATACTTTTTTTTTTTTAAAAATGGTGTTACTTTGAAGGGCACTACATGTAAATTACAAATGGAAAAGCTTTCAAGTCAAGTACACATGCTTCTGACTTCTGAGTAGAGAGATCAGACAGATGATAATTTTTCTTTCAGAGGGAGGAAGGAAAAGGGAGGAGTAATTAAAGTAACAAAAATGAAGTCCTGTAATCATAATCTTAAAAGAATATATCAATAAAACACAAACACAAGTAATGAGAGTATAGATTAGCATATAAATCAAGAGGGCTGACAGGAGTGAAAATACTACCCTTTCATTAACCAACCGCCAGGATGGGATATGGAGGAGCCCTTTGAGGGGCAGTTAGCTTTATTGGACACCAAAGCACATGTGGTCATGGCCGACTCTCAAGACAGAAGGGAAGGAATTCTGCCCAACTCACAGTGTTGCCTTCCTGTAGCTGATCCCTCCAAACTGACAGCACTTCCTTAGATCCTTCCCTTAACATTTTTTCCACATCACTGAGCTTTATCCATTCTCATGTGCTTTGGAAAGAAGAAGTTATGCTTCCACCTGCAGGGGAGTCGATGTGCCAGGAGCTGGGAGTACTCTCAGGGGTCCTGCTTCACCTCTCCCTCATCCTGTGTCAGCTGGATGCACTAATATGCACCCAGAAACAGAGTGTGGGAAGCTGGGAGCTGGTGACCTGCACTACTCCCAGTTCCTGCAAGCACATGCTGTTTGGAGGCTGGAAGGCTGATGCTTCAGCTTCGCCCTCCTTTTTCCTACATCAGGCAAACTGTACTCAACTATGGAAGAATAAATCTCTCTGTTCCTTCCCTCTCCCACCACTTTTCATTTGCTCCCATAATTTTCTGGTATATTAACTCCAAGCTTAATCATTTTATATTGCTTGTTTGGTTGTTTTTTTATTATTTTTACTATGAAAATTACATTTTTATTTCTACCTGCTCAGCACTGATGTATTTCACTCTTTTCCCTTCTGCTTCCCTTAGCTTGGTCACTGTGTAAGTACCCTCCATGCTTTACCTTAATTGTTAAATCAGTAAGCAGCTTTGTTTGCCCTTCCCATACTGGTACCTCATAGCTTTGAACACGCTTGGCATTTTTAATTGTTGAAGAGTAGTTCTTCATTTTCAGAATAAGACCTTGTATCTGTAGTCTCAGATGTATGTCATACAGGAGATGTTGCAGAGTTGGGTTTTTGCAGTATCACGGTCCATGTTGACAAATAGCCCTTCAAGTAATCTCTGCCTTTTTTATATATATATATATATACACACACACACATATATGTCATTTTAATACAGCTGCAGTAAATTTTGATCCTAAAAATCAAGTTGTTATCATCACACTCAGATTAAATAGATACCACCATTTGTGCACATGAAACCTTTGTGTATTTAAGATTCTGAATATGCAGATAGCGGTACAAGATTGAAAGCTACTCTGGAAAAATTACCCCCTTCAACCCTCAAAGTATATATAGCATAAGCATTTGGATTCAATTGTGAGTGTAATGTTAGCGTATGGAACTCTTACCATACCAACAACCAATCCAAGACTGCATATAATCTGCCAGTTCCATAGATTCTGCAGTAATATATGTGGCACTCTGTAGAACGGTTGTCTTGTGGTGGGCGACGCTGAGAGAGCAGCACAGAGCAAAACTGAATGATTTTGGCATTCATACAGCAAATATTACAAACACTCTCCCAAAAATAAAGTTGTGTTAAAATTGCACCAAATACAGGCTTTAATCTGACCACTCCTTGAGAGGATGGGGCGAAGGATACATAGGCTTTGTGATATGCGGAAAAGGAAAAGTGCCTTTACGTTCTGTATCTCTTACACTTCCGAATGTGACTTGTGATTTCGATGTTGTCTTTGACCACCACTGTCCTTTAAATGCTCGTGCCAGGTTATTGAGCTGCTTGTTAGCCAGTCACACATCTAAAACTTTCTAAAAAGTGCCAAATCAAGCATTTATTGAAAAATGCTTCTAGAAGCATTTGTGGATCCTTAATTATAGCGTGGGTAAAAGACGCTATTCACAGAAATACCAGCAGGTTAATTCAGGACATTTAGCCAAATAAGTTGACTAAGTAAAATATTACTCATTTCTTATGTACAGGAGGTGAAAAGACTATTTCATGTTTGAAAAAACCTACTATTCTTTTGAAGCAAGGAAAGTGAAAATGGAAAATGCAAAACCAGATTTTTAGTAGAACTTTTCCTCTCTTTGGCATAATTTTTTCTGCAGGATGTTCGTAAAGTGAAATGCTCTTTACATAGTTTGTGTAGCTGCAAGAAATAAGAAAATGCTTTTCCTTCTTTGGAAAAAAGAAAAAGTTGCATTGTTTAATTCAGTAGCATTAATAAGGGTGTAAGTTTTCATAACTTTGATTCTTAATGTTGATGTTTTCCCCAAGGCCAATTGTTTTTTCATTAAATCCTGATATTTCTTTTATATTCATTTAATATTTCAAATTAATAATAACATAACTGCTACTTTCCAGCTAGGCATTTTTGTTATTGTTGCTGTTTTTCTCCTTTTTTTGCCTATTTTTAAATTAAGAATAAAGTAAATTACTGATTTCTCTTGCTTATGGTCTATTGTGGCCATTTTACAGTTGGATTATTTAAATTTTCTTTTCAGTGACAGGAAAACATTATTTAATTGATTTTTTTTTATTACTATTATTCATTTTTTAAATTTTATTTGCTACTCATTTTTGATCTGGGCACGCTAGCATTGTGCTAAGAACTTGAAAGAAGTTGCTGGCTCTAAGACTTGACTGCAGAGGAATTTAGGGGTGACAGTGTTGCATGCTTATAGGCTGGGCTAAGTTTATTATTATTTTCACTGGAGGTTGGAAATGTCCTGGCCCTTTCATGTAGGCCCTCACCAAAACCCTGCAGTCACTGCCTAGCACAAGTGCTAAAGGATTCCTTGTGTTTACACCATTTAAATCTTTCCCTGAAAAGCAACAGTTTTAAGAGAAGGAAGAGAAAGTCCCTTTTCGTATTTATGTGCAAATAGTGAGAAGGAAGGATGAGAACAGTAGGAATGTGTGCATAGGCTGTCACACTGATGTCTGTAACTTTTTCTGTTGCTGCTGTTTTTGCCGCTGGTAGCACCTTCTGTATTCACGAAGTTCCTACCGCTGTTTTCTGTGTGATCGTGAAACCGTAACTAGTTTGCAAAAATGGATGATGTTTTGTCTCTAGTTAAGATCGGGAGGTGCACAAGTCTTGGAAGGATGCATAGCAGAAATACACAATATCACCAGCCTAGATATTTCAGACAATGGTAAGTACGCAGAACAGGAATGGAAGGTCATGCAAGTCGAGAATCTGAGAAACATTTTTTCTTGCAGCTCACAGTGTAATCAAGGCCGGTCGCTCTTGCTTTATAATTATTGGCCATGTTGGTTATGGAAATGTCTCACACAAAGAACTCTTACTGCTATAAAGTGTATAAGAAATGTTAATAGACTTAACTATACCCTAAAAAGTTTGTTGTTTGAGATCAATATAACACAGCAGAATAAATTGATGGCAACAAGGGTCATATTAGATCTAGAGGAAAGTGAGTTTAAGGACAAGAGGGTGAGAAGCTAAATGAGAAATGAAAGTGTAGTGAAAGAAGAAAGCGAAAGACCAGGTACAGAAGGAAGCTGAGGTCATGAAGAAGCAAGAGAGGGAAATGTGGAGTAACCAGTCAACTAGATTCAGGTCAGAGAAGACCTGCTTGAGTCTTTGGAAGTCTTAGACTGTTCCTGCTTTGGAGGCTCTGTGCTTCCTAGCTGGGAATACCAACTGGCTTCTCATCTTGCTAACTCAAAGTGTAGACTTAGGGAATGGAAGAATTCAACTGCTGTGTTTGCCCCTCTGACAGCCGAATGTGGAATTATTTCAGGGAAAGATTCCCAGTACTGCTGAATGCCCAAGAAAGGAGGGATGGGTTGGTGAGTGAAAGCTTTGGGACCTACTGACTCAGCCCAATCATGTGAACAGATTAACTGTTACAAGTAAAGATATTTGACATCTAAATTATCCTGCAGATCAGATCCAAAGTCATTGTAATCTAACTAGTGGACTCTTCAAATACACCACTAGTTTGGGAATACAATGCTTCAGCAAGTTATTTTTCTTACTCAGGAGTAGAGTAAAATTTGGCTTATTTTTCAGGTCATTTTATTCACTGCCTGTTATGTTAGCCTTTTTTAACTTGAAGGCTTTGAGACCTGGTTGATACACAGCTCTACTAAGACCAAATAGCAATTAGTGTTGTCTCAAAATTCTCAAAGGAACTTCAAACACTTCCTGACAATGGGAGGAACTACCCTTGGGCAGCTGGACTTTGGATGAGGGGCTATGTTTCTCTTCTGTGTTTCTGAGAGCTGCCTGCAATGGCTGATTAGGATGGAGATTTAAAGGGGTCATTTTGGAGAAGCATTTATTCTGATGGAAAAAGAGGAGGGGGGGAAATTTTAAAAAGAAGAATGGATGTTTTTTTCTAGAGCTCTTGGAAATTAGTACACTGATATACTTACTTGAACAAATAGAGCATTAATAATTGGACCCTGCCTGGATCTTTTGTGAAAATGTGTTTTAATTCTTAATCTAATCTGATTCTTTGCAGGCCTAGAATCTGACCTCTCAACCCTTGTAGTCTGGCTTAGTAAAAACCGATCGATAAGACACTTGGCATTAGGCAAAAACTTTAACAACATGAAATCCAAGTAAGGCTTTTCTTTCTTTTGAATAACAATGGAATGGATGAGGAGAAGCTGCTGATTTCATCATCTTCCTAACTTTTCTTCCCTCAGAAATCTCACTCCAGTACTTGATAATTTAGTTCAGATGATTCAAGACGAGGATTCAGTGAGTATCTTTCTGCCTACTATCATCATGTGTATTTATACCTTCACAACCTTTTTCTGATAATTCTCTTCACTGTGTTAATTTGCTGCATAAGATTTGATCAAGATCCTGCACAGACACATCCAACGTTTTGGGTTTGTTTTTTTTTTCAAATATTGATTTGGATTATGTGTAGCATGTAGGTGAATGTTTCTTAGGATAGTCTTAGGATCTGTGCTAGCTGAAAAGTATTCATTCTAAATAGTTGGATATGCTTGACCTAGTTGATTTAGGTCCCAATTATACAGCCCTGTAGGCACAAGTTTTCAAAACTTTTCTATCCTGACAGAAGATTACAGTGGTGCAGTGTTCACTGAGTGGTGATACTCCTTCAATAATGGAATTTTATTTTTCTTTTTTTTCTAATTACTAGAATGCACTATTTCCTGATAGCTGTTCTCGGATATTAGCTTATAAACACTAACTGCTTGCTTATTTTCTCCTCCCATCTGTGTGTGCACCCTGCAATTCAGAGGAGCAGTTTTTACCAGGGTTTCCAATGTCTCCTTCCATCCAAGGTCCTTAGACCCATATTCTGTGTTCATCTTTTCTTACTGCTTAGTTATATTTGAAGTGATTTATTAAACTAGTCCTCTCTCCTCTCGGTGTCCTCCAACTGGGATTAGTGGTGCTTGTTTTTCTTGATTCTTTGTCTACCTCCTCACTTTATTCTTTAAAACATGGGATGTCAGCGTGACGCAGTGAAGTGCTGCATACGGGTACCAGAGTTGATTCTGAGTTAACACCTGTAATGAAAGCAGTAAGTCCTTGTTTGCACAAGTCTGATGGAGCATCATGCTAAGAAGTGTGTTGGTTGATCTCTGTTACTTCCTGTAGCCAGCCAGTGTAGCCAGCAGGAGCAGGGAGGTGATCATCCCCCTGTACTCAGCCCTGGTGAGGCCGCACCTCGAGTGTTGTGTCCAGTTTTGGGCCCCTCACCACAAGAAAGATATCGAGGCCCTGGAGCGTGTCCAGAGAAGGGCAACGAAACTGGTGAAGGGGCTGGAGCACAGGTCTTATGAGGAGTGGCTGAAGGAACTGGGACTGTTTAGTCTGGAGAAGAGGAGGCTCAGGGCAGACCTTGTTGCCCTCTACAGCTACCTGAAAGGGAGTTGTGGCGAGCTGGGGACTGGCCTCTTCTCGCAGATAACTAGTGACAGGACAAGGGGAAATGGCTGCAAGTTGTGCCAGGGGAGGTTCAGGTTGGAGATGAGGAGAAATTTCTTCTCGGAAAGGGTGGTCGGGCATTGGAACGGGTTGCCCAGGGAGGTGGTGGAGTCACC